>PVIA01003966.1:0-151663 GCA_004024845.1 Tonatia bakeri
AGGTATTAAGAGCTAATGGAACCAATGATATCCTTGGTCCACTTAGGGAGTGAATCAATTTGGACAATGGAGTTCTTTCTTTCTTTCTCTTTTTACTATTCCATTAAATATTGATTATAAACCTTCATATACATGTACAAATACATATATACACACATACATACATACATATGTAAAAATTTTAAAATAAAAGGCACATTTATAATCTAAAACATTCATATATAATCAATGAAGTCATTTTTAAAGGTTAGGATCCAAAAATACTACTAGGTGACAAATAATATGTCAAATAACTTATATTTTACATCTACAAGTGTTTCAGTGATAACTCTACTTAAAAATAAGTCCATACAGCATGTTCTAAACTATAACTGAGCAATGTGTTGGAAAAGGCAGTGAGGAAATATACCTAAGTATTAGTTTCAGGTAACAGGATTGCAAATTATTTTATTCTTCCTATTTTTCTATTTTTCACCTTTCTCCAGTGACCCTATATTGCTTTTATAATACAAAAATATATTTAAAAAGTCAGTATAATTATTTCATCTACTACATAATCATAATAATATTTCTTTTAAGTGAACAAAAATTGGAAGAAAATGATAAAAGCGTAAACAAGTGTATTGGGACTATAGATGGTTTTGTTTTTTTCTCTCTGCTTTGTCCTACATTCCTTTTTTTTTTCAAATTTTATAAACTTTATTAAAAGAAAAATAACAGATACCAAGGTCAAAAAAGAGGCAATTACATTGGCAATAACTTTCCATATTTTAATCAGTTTTATAAATAAGAGTTTTCTCAGTTCAGCAGAGCTTACTCTTAATAATATTAAAAATTCAACCTCAAATTTATGTTACACCTATAAACAGCCAGGAGTTACTAAGACAGAGGAAATTCTGTGGCTTATGACTCAAAACACTGAAGACAAATATGGTAGACAGGAAGAGACACTCCCCGGCCCATTGTACACACACCTTCTCCCAGTTACTCCACCAAACGATAATCTGGGTACTGCTGTGGAAGAAGCCTGCAAGCATAATTAAGGTCCCCAATCAGTTGACCTTAAAATGGGGAGATTTTCCAGATGGGCCTGACAGGAGACCTTTAAATCTAGATCTAGAGATCAGATTTGTAAGATTTCAGAGATTCGAAATACGACAGCAATTCAAAGTGCAAGTTCTCCATGATCGGCTTGCCTGAGACAGAAGGGGCCACAGAGCAAGGGATGCTGGCAGCCTCTAGGAGCTGGGAGTGGGCCCTGGCTGACGGCCAGCAGAAAAAGGAGGGACTTCAACCCTACCACCCCAAGGAACTGCCGACAACCTGAGCGCGTTTGAGAGCAGATTCTTTCCCCAGAGCCTACACGTGAAGAAGTGCCTGGCGGGCACTTCCGTTTTTGTCTTTGGGCCCCGAGCAGAGAAGTCCCTGTCAGAACTGTGCTGATTCACAGAACTGTGTGCAAAACAATGGACTTTATAAAAAAAATTTTAAATTGATTTTAGAGAAAGAGAGGAAGGCAGGGGAGGAGAAGAGGGATGGAGGGAGGGGGGAGAGAGAGTTGTTGTTCCCCTTATTTGTGCATTTACTGGCACAGGCAGGTTTGTGCACAGGCAGATTCTTACATGTGCTCTGACCAGCAATCGAACCTGCAACCTTGGCACATGGGGACGATGCTCTAAGCAACTGAGCTACTCAGCCAGGGGAAAAAATGGTATTTTTTTTAAAGAGCATTCAGTAATATTGTTTTATTTCATGGAATCTGGTTTTTTTTTTTTTAGAGTTTATTTATTTATTTTTAGAGAGAGGGGAAGGGAGGGAGAAAGAGAAGGAGAGAAACATCAGTGTGTGGTTGCCTCTCGCATGCCCCCACTAGGGACCTAGCCCACAACCAAGGCAGGTGCCCTGACTGGGATGGTATTGTTTTAAGATACTGTTTGTGGTAATCTGTTACACAACAACAGAAAACTAATACAGATCTTTTAAAATCAAAGTTTTTTCCTAAGGCTTTTCAACAATTACAAATACATTTTTATACACACAAGAAATTAACACCAGCTACCTCTTAGAATTGAAACAAAAGTTTCAACCTTTGTGTTTTTATAATGCAAAAATATATTTAAGAAGTCAGTGTAACTATTTCATGTACTACATAATCACCATATTTCTTTTAAGTGGACAATAAAAATTGGAAGAAAATGATAAAAGCACAAGCAAGAGTATTTGGACCATAGACGGTTTTGTTTTTCTCTCTCTGCTTTGTCCTGCATTCTAATTTTTCAAATGTTATAAACTTTATTAAAAGAAAAGTAACAGATGCTGTGTTATGACTCATAAAACAGATTAACTGAACCAAACTGAGCCACAACACACATCACAGACTAATCTCAAATTCCTTCTACCACCAGATCCTTCAGATTCTTCTGTTCGCTGATAAAACCTCAGGCAAACTAATTTAACAGTAACTGCACAAATACTAGATCTGACCTAACACTAAAACTTCAAGTCGTAGCAACTCATCAAGTTTACTAATTCTAACTAATCCTTGCCCAGATTATAAACTTCCCCCCCAAATTTAACAGTCCCTAATCAAACCATGGCATCCGATGAGTAGCCTTTCTGAACTGCCCCCTTTTGGAGAAGATCCTTAGTGCCTCTGGTTCTCTCTGCTTGTTGTAGCAAGTTAAATAAACCTAACTTTTTTATTTTTTAACTACAAATAAACTCTTAATGGGCTTTGGTACATGGTTTTTTAACAACTAAGATTCAGCTGGCCTCCTTGTTTCTGGAGAGACCCATGACTTTGTAAGTGTGCACACACTTGGTTTCCGCCTACTCAAGGCCACCCTGCCTGACAGCGAGGTATCTGAGCTTCAGTAATTTTACTGGGCACTTCAGGACTGATATTTGAGTCCTCTGACTTTAAATCTTAGCTGGTTGTATTGCTCATGAGTGAAATTTGGCTTCCACCTAATTAACAGCACTCCTATCATCTGCCTACCTGTTCAATACCTTGAGCACCACTCACCTGTAACACAAAGTCCACAGGCTGAGGACACACATGGGCCTAATAATGACCTGTCTTCCAGCCAGCCCTAAAGGCTGACAAGTTCAGAAGGTCTCATAAGACCAGTATCTTTAGACAAACTTTGTACTGGATCACTTTTCTAAAACTTCCTAAGGACTTTCCTTAGCCCTTAGAGCTCAAAGAGCAGGGTTTTGCTTCGTTCCGTCTGCTCGGACCTGAGGTTCTGATGGGCCCCCAATTGATGACAGCTGATCTCTGGTGTCACTTCCTATCTTACGGAGACACGGGACTGCAAAAGCAACATCCTTACCAATCAGGTCACATGGAGTTTTCGCAGCCTGAATCTGTCTCCTTTGTGCCTCCTCTGCTTCAGTCACATTTTCAGATTATAAATATAACTCAACAAGCAGCATAATTTTACAAACAAATTGAATTACAAATGATTACTTGGGGAACTTTTAACATGAACAAGATTATTTGAGAGGCACCTTAAAACAAAACAAGAAACAAAATTTGGAACATCCAATGATCTGTATTCTTTAATATGAGGAGGGCTCCACATGCAACTCAAATTCCAAAACTGCCTCCCTGAAAGAAGTCCCAAATGTGGGGCGCAAAGAGCTGTTTATCGAACTCAGGCCTGTGCAGGCCTCCCTGATCTCGGTCACCCAGTCCCTGTGTCGATGGGCCTAGAGTGCAAAACCTGGAAAAGGCTAACTGGCATCACCCTGAAGAGAATTTAGAAATTAAGTAATTCTTAAGAAAAAATGAAAAACCCTTATAATTTGTAACTTTCTGGAAGATTCCTTGGGCGGCAGGATTTTTCTAACATGTAGAATTTCCTTCTCTTTCAACCTTTAACCATGCTCTTCAGTTACACCGACTTTGCAGGATTTACATTCCTTCAAATGTACAGAAAGACGGGGGGTATGGATGCATAGCAGCAGATGTGGCTTTGCTTATCTCGGAATAAAGAGAATAACTTTGTTCCAAAATAAGAAATGTCTGTGTTAGTATGTTGTTAGCTAATGCTACGGTGGTATAATCATTTTGTAATATGTGTGTATCAAGTCAACATATTATCGCCTTAAACTTACATAATGTTACATGTCAATCATATCTCAACAAAGCTGAGGCAGAGGAGAGAGCTGTCTGCGTACGCCGAGATATGCAAGCAGACACTGAAAGACAGATTCAATAGTGCGCCTTGAGGGCAGAAGGTGTGGGAATAACTACACCTCATTCATCTGGGTTCGTAATGCTACAAAAAAAAAATTCAAGGGAGAAATAAAATATGTAAAATTTTTGACAAAATTAATCAAATGTGAGAGGTTTATCACAATAAAGGCCTTTATAGATCCTTTCAACGTAAATTCTTTCATGAATAATAAACAAATAGAGTAAAACCAGAATTTTATTTTCTGTTAAAAGAGCAAAGTTATTCTGTGCCTGGATAAGACATTTCCTAAATCAGGGGTGTCAAATTCATTTTCACTGGGGGCCACATCAGCCTCGTGGTTGCCTTCAAAGGGCCGAATGTAATTTTAGGACTGTGTAAATGTAACTACTCCTTAACTAGGGGCAAGGAACTCAGCGCTGCCGCCAGGTAGAAACAAGGTGCCGGGCCGGATAAAACAAGGTGGGGGGCCGGTGGAGGCCCCGTGGGCCTTGTGTTTGCCATCTGTGTCCTAAATCATCAAAATATTCTGTTAACTCTGTGCTTTTTGACATACTCAAAAATCTCTTTCTAAGTTCCTGACTTTTGGGAAAAAGTTAACAATCCTAATAATCACTGCTACTTATCCCAGTGTTTTAAAGACACTGATACTGCCTGTAACTATTTCTTACCCTTGATGGTCACGGCATGTCACTGGGCAGTGCCCTTGAGTTTGTCCTTCTCCAAATTCAAAATGATGAAACTGTTAAGATATTTCTTACGCCTATAATATCTTTGGGTTTATATTAAAAGATCATTAAGTAACATAAAGATTTGGTCCTTTATCTTATTAAAAATGTTTTTAAAGGATTATAGAAATACTAGTTTAGCATTCTCTAACTTTTAATTAACTCAAAAATATTGTGAGAACTCTTTGCTTTATTAAAACTGAGTTAAAAGAAGAACACCTGACACACGCAGTGGGGAGTGCTGCCTCCCTAAGTTAGTCACATGTAAGTAAAACGTGCTAGCAGTAGACATGCTCCAGCGTCTGTCTACCTTTTAGGTTAGAAGAAACAACTCACACTCACACACAAAGATGACACATTAGCTGTCTACCACAAGGTTCTCTCTCTATGTTTAAAGGAGCTTGTGTTGGTGAAATTCATAGAATAAGTCGAAGGACGAGACTGGTCAATGGTCCTCTCTGTTCATAACTTGTTCTTACTCTCAGGATCAACAGTGACTAATTCCGTACAAAACTGAATATGGGCTCTAAGATAGGTTCCACTGTCTCCCATTCTGATAATGGTGATTAATAAGACAAATTAACTAAAGCTTATGGAACACCACGTACAAATACCTTGTTTCTTCCTTGCATTCACCTAAAATCCCCAGCTATCATCCAGAGATCAGAAATTGAATCTTGTGGAGATATCATGAACTTCTATAAAGGTAAGTAGCTTGCCCTCACAACTACTGATGCTACAAAGAATTAATTATGTGTATTGCTGGCATCGCTGCTATGGACAGACATTGTGGCTGACCCAGGATTTCCAGAGTGTTTCGGTCTAAAAGCAGAAGACAATGTGAACAGACTGTTTACAGCCAAGACTGTCAGAACACTCCCTCCCAGATGTCAGGAGCCACTGACTGCCATGCACATTGCAGATTCTGCCCTTCATTCTCTGGGCTGTGTTCCCTCTATCAGCTGGTTCAAGGCTCTAGACTGCAAACAGACACCCTGTCCTTTAGTCTTCGTACTGCCGAGACCTTTATCCCTGACAGTCAGCAGTTAGAGGACTAATTTTTTAGACACTGGCAATGGTAAATAATCCATATTAAAGAGGAAAAAATTACTTGGATACCAAAGGAAAACCCAAATAAATATGGGATACATGGGACATTATTCCAAACTTTAAGAATAACCCTTGCAGGTTTTCTGTCGCAGGTGCCACGCACGTGTGGCCACTGGGGCACGTGTGGCCACTGGGGCCTTAAATGCTGCGGTCAGCCACCATCATGCCAGATGATTCAATAAATGCAATCTAAGAAAAAGAACAAAATGGACGGGTGCTTACGGAAGCCCAAATTACTACCACCAAAAGTGTGATAAACTTTCTCTGCCTGTCCGATCATGGTTCAGGTCTTGATGGATCACTTCCCTAAACAGTAACTCCTCTGGCTTAGGTAACAAGTGATCAGGAGCCCACGCTGAGAACTCAAACAGAAACCACGAATGGGTCACCAATGCTCAGGAAAACACTACGTCCTGTAAAACAGATAAACTGAACCAAACCAGACCACAATCCACGTTACAGACCACTTAAGTTCACACCATTTTTAGTGCCAGCCCATTATCCTACGATACAGTAGGCACACTTAACTGACAGTAACTCCTCAGGGACTCCTGCCTGTGTCCTCAAGATAAAACCATTGACTGCTGCAGTAACTCACCTAAATGACATATTCTAGCCAATCCCTGCCCAGACTCCTAACTCCCACCCTGAAATCACTCTGTGACCAACCTCAGCTCTGAAAACCCTACCTATCCCCTTTCCTAACCCCCTCCTTCTGAGAGGCCCCACAGCGATTCTGCTGTTATTCCTTGCTGCAGCACCCTACATCAGTTTAACTTGTTATTGACTATAGATGTGGTTTTGGTAGTCTTGGTGGTGGGCTCTAACTCAAGGCAGGGAACTGGTGGCCCAGAATTAGGAATAGGAAGACTTTTTGCTACATACCTTTACAACTTTTATGCCATGTTATGGTATCACTCATTCAAAAACACCAATTAGAATTTAGAAATGTATACAACTCTATTATAAATGATACAATCAACAGTAATACTCCCAATATTCAATCCAGCTTCAACTCACCCAGGAATCAGGGTGCTGCTGGATATCAGCAGAGAGGAAAATGCACCACCTGTTTCTATAAGGCTAGAAAGATTACAGACATTAGTAAGAGCATTGATACATCATCGACAGATCTTTGTGTCAAAATTCAAAATCTCTTCTCGTGTGGTAACTAATGTGAATGAATTTTTACTATGCAATGTGTTCATTAAAATCAAATTTAAAGACCCTTTAACCTGTCATTAAATAACCTCATAAGTAGAGCTCTGCTTGATAAATATGGCTTATACTACGCTGTGAATAAAGTAAAGGTTTTAGGCTATTTTAAAACTTTTTTAAAATTCTCAAACATAGAATTTACAAAAATAGAACAGCATAATGAATATCTGTGCAGTATCAACTTTCTGCTAATCCTCAAACTGCTCTGTATTTAAAGGTTTTTCTAAATCAAAGATATCCAATGCAAAAGAATTTTTAAAAAACTAAGCAACACACACACAAAAAGAACAAATCTCTTAGAATGTCATCAACCAAAGACAACGTTAAAATTTTGGTGTATATCTTAATATTTTTAATATTTAAATGTTATTTTATAATGTTATACTATACAATCTATCTTTTGAATTTTATATTAAACACTAAAACTTTATCACACCAACAAATATTCTACAATATAATTTTCAGAGTCTACACTGCAGAGATAATATAATGCCCCTAATTAATCCTCTATTATTAAACATTGAAGTTATTCTTTTTTACTTTTGTTGTGAGTATGAATAATGCGGCAACCGATATCTGTGCTCATACTTCTGTGAGCTCGCGTTTACTGGCCGTCTGAATTTACCGTTTACAAATTAGCAATAAACATGTCCTGCTCATCTCTTTTTGCCCACACGAGCAGTTCTTAACGATGTAAAAGATGAGGAGAAATACACCCACATACTGAAGAGCAAAACTTTTTTTCCCTAAAGCACACTTTTCCCCTAAAGTCGAAAAAGGAAGCATTTCAACTCCAGGCAACATTTCCAAGTCAACTTTATCTTTCTAAAGCACACCCCTCATTCCTGAGGCATCTCCACTGACTTCCTTCTTTCAGGTTTACGATTCAGTTTTGCAGCAGCCTATTACCTGCTATCTCATTTCAGCCAATATAAGTCATTTGCACTAAATTCTGTGTTAATTTTAAAGTATAGCTTCCAACACTTCTTTTTTTTTTAAATAAGTTTAATTGAGCCCTGGCCAGGTGGCTCAGTTGGTTGGAGCATCATCCTGTGCATCAAAAGGTTGCAGGTTCGATTCCTGGTCATGGCACATACCTAGGTTGCGAGTTCAATCCCTGGTCAGGGAGCATACAGAAGACAACTGATCGATTTTTCTCTCTCTCAGTCTCCCTCTAAAATCAATAAACATATCCTCAAGTGAGGATTAAAAAGTAGTAATAAGCTTTACTGAAGATTTTTTTAGGTACAATAAATCACATTCACTAAAGTGTCAGTGAGGTAAGTTTTAACACGTGTATATATTTGTCAAACCACAACCACAACCAAGACACAGAACATTTCCATTGCCCCTAAAAGAGCCTCTGCCGCCAGCACCAGGCAACCACTGGTCTGCTTTCCACTTTCTGTCAGTACAGAAACATGTGCACTTTGTGGTTTCATATAAACGGAGCTGTCCAGTACACAGTCTTTTGTGTCTGGGTTTTTCACTAAGCATCATGATTCTGTGAGTCATTCATGCTGCTGCATATATTCATTAGCTTGTGGTTTTTTTACTGCTGAGTACTCCATTGTGAGAATACACGTATATCCTATCATGGTTATCTGCTTACCTGTTGAATACTTCCTGGTTTGGGCTATTATGACTGAAGCTGATATAAATACTTGTGTAAAAATCTTGTTTTCATTTCTCTTGGGTAAGTACCTAGGGGTGGAATGCCACAGTAGTACTGGAGGTATATAATTAACATATTAAGAAACCACCAAGTAATTTTCCCATGTAGTTATAATACAACTTTACATTGCCACCAGCAGTGTGAGTTCCAGTCACTTCACATCCTTGTTAAAACTTGGTAATTGTCTCAATTGCAGCCAATCTAATCATTATGTAGTGGTATTTCATTGTGGCTTTAATTTGCATTTCCCCAATTGGTAATGATGTTGAATATATTCTTGTAGGCTATTGGCCATTTGTTTATCTTCATTTGTGACTTGTCTGTTCAAATCTTTTGTCTATTTTTTAATTCTGCTGATTGTCTTCTTATTAGTGAACTGTAAGTTCTTTACATGGTCTTGGTACAAGTCCACTGTAAAACATACATGATGTGAGTATTTTCTCCCAGTCTGTGGCTTTCCTTTTTATTTCTTAACAAAACGTATTCAGAAGAACAGAAGATTTTAATTTTGATGAAATGCAATTATCAGTTTTTAGGGTGCTTGCTTTTTGTGACCTAAGAAAACTAACCCAAGGTCACAAAAATTCCTCCTGGTTTTTTTTTAGAAGTTAATTACTAAGTTAAAAAATAGTGACTGTTTCAGCTTTTACATTTAGGCCTATGATCCATTATTAATTGATTTTTGTGTAAGGTGAGTGCATATTTCATTTTTTTCCATACGATATCCAGTTATTCCAAGACCATTTGTGGTAAAGTTTTTCTTTCCACTGCTGAATTGCTTTGTCAAGTCAATCAACCATTTAGGTGTGTGTCTATTTCTGCACTCTTTCATTTTATTGATCTATGTCTATCCTTGTATCAGTACCACTATCTCGATTATTGTACTTTATAGTAAGTCTTGAAATCAAGTAGTAGTGTAAGTCCTTCAACTTTGAATTTCCTTTTTAAAATTGGTTTCCTTTTTCTCAATCTTTTTCATTTTTATGCAAATTTTAGAATCAGCTCACCAATTTCTACTTTAAAATCTTATTCATATTTTTTAAAGATTTTATTTATTTACTTTTAGAGAAATGCGGGCCAAGTGGGAAGAGAGGGAGTGAAACATCAGTGTGTGGTTGCCTCTCACGTGCCTCCTACTGGGCACCTGGCCCGCAACCCAGGCACGTGCCCTGACCGGGAGTCAAACTAGCAACCCTTTGCTTTGCAGTCTGGTGCTCAGTCCGCTGAGCCACGCCAGCCAGGGCCTTACTCATATTTTGACCGAGATCACATTGCATCTGTACATCTGTATGGGAACTGACGCTCTAACGTCTGCTGTCGGGTCCGTGACCGTGACGGCCCCTCCTCATATTCAGCTCTCACACTGCTCTCAGCAATGTCCTGTGGTTTTCAGGGAAGAGATTTTACATCTGTTTGTCAAATTTATTCCTAAGTATTTACAGTTTTTGGTAATAATGTAAGTGAAATTTTTAAAAATTTAATTTCCTACTTGTTTGCTGATAGTACATAAAAACAATTGATTTTTGTACATTCACTTTGTATCCTCTGATCTTGCTAAATTCAATTACTAATGATTATTGTATAGATTTCTTAGGATTTTCTATGTAAACAATCTCGTAATTTGTAAATAAAGACAGTTTTATGTCTTCCTTTCCAATCTATATGCCTTTTATAGTTCTAGTTCTTGCCTTACTCAACGGCGAGGATTACAATGCTGAATACAAGTGGCAAGAAAAACCATCCTTGCCTTTTTCCTAATCTTCTGGGAAAAGCAGTCAATATTTTACCATTAAGTGTGACATCAACTGTAGGCTTTTCACAGATGATCATCCGCTGAGGAAATTCTCCCCCTTCCTGGTTTTCTGAGAGGTCTGTTTGCTTAAATCGTAAATGGGAAATTGAACTTTTGTGACGTTTTTTCTGAATTTACTGAAGTAATCATATGCATTTTCTCTTTTATTAATATGGTGAATTATACTGATTAATTTTCAAATGGTAAACCAACCTTGGGTTCCTGAAAGAAACCCTAGGTGTGTGCCCTGACTGGCAATCGAACCTGCAAACTTTTGGTGCACAAGACAATGCTCCAACCACCTGAGCAACCTGGCCAGGGCTCTAAGAGCAATACATTTTCTTAATACATGTATCAAAGTAATACACATGTGTCAGAATGAAAATAATCTCTGAGAGGCCACTAACGGTTAAGTCTAAAAGAATTATATCTGTATAACACATGACAAATAATATTCATATGTAAGATATACTCTCATGGAAATAAAGCATTCTCCACAATTCTGGATAAAACTAGATGTAACTGTCTCTTACACACACACACACACACACAACACATAACAAAGTGAGTGACAGTGAAGTGATTATTAAGTCATCTAGAACTCACTCTAATTCTCACAGAGACATGCAAAATCATCCAAAAACTTCAGGACCTAAAATATCATTTATTACAAACACTTCACACCTGGATTACACAAGGGAGAATAATAAGAAACTTGTAGCTCTATCTTTAAAGAGAACAGAAATTTTTAAAAAAATAATAAATCACTGAATTTACCTTTCTGGTGTCAACTTCAATAGGTCAAACACATGTTATATGCTAAGACTGTACTGTTCTTCATAATAATGAAGCATTTTACTCTTTTAGTATTTAAATATATTATTTTGTAATTTTGGTGCCAAGAGTAGAGTGCTGCTATAACGAATGGTGAACGGACGTAGCAAGAAAGGCCCTTCTATTCACTGTTGCTGACCTCCTTAATTTGATTTAAAAGCAGCAAACTGAAGAAATTCACCGTGAAATAACCACACTTAGAACTGCCTTTCTTACAGCAGCCAGGTGGCTCGGTTGGTTGAAGTATCCTCCTGTATACCAACAGACTGGAAGTTCAATTCCCAGTCAGGGCACATCCCTAGGTCGCCATTTCCATCCCAGGTCACGGCACATGTGAGAGACAACAGATGTTCCTCTCTCTTTCTCTCTCTCTCTCTCCCTCCCTCCCTCCCTCTCTCTCTTCTCCCTCCCTCTCTCTCTCTCTCCCCTCTCCCTCCCTCTCTCCCTCTCTCTCACCAATAAACATATCCTTGGCTGAGGAATAAAAAGAAAGACCTACCTTTCTCTTTCCCTAATAACGAGAGCTAGGAAAGACCACGCACAGGCACCAACTTCTCCTGGTTCTGAAACTCTCCCATTTCAGCTTCATCTCCAACACCACCAACTGGGGAGCTTTATAATTCAAATCTAATTATCCAGTGTTGTCCCTTTAAGGCTGACAGATTGTATGTTACTAACTGAAAACCAAAACACTGAATAACAGAACAGATCTAAGTTCCTAAGAGAGGGAGAGAAAGAGAGGGAGAGAGCCTTCCTAGAATCTTGGATAATGGTGATGTTTGTTAAAGCCTGAAGTTCTGCCCTGGCTGCTGTGGCTCTGTGGATTTCGAGTGCAGGCCTGCGGACCCAAGGGTCTCCTGTTTGATTCCCAGTCAAGGCACATGCCTGGATTGTGGGCCAGGTCCCCAGTGTGGGGTGCATGAGAGGCAACCATACACTGATGTTTCTCTCCCTCTCTTTCTCCTTCCCTTCCCCTCTCTCTAAAAATAAATAAAATCTTATTAAAAAAACCCCTGAAGTTCTGAAGTCTATAGGAGAAAAAACCTGTTAAGGTTCTTTCAAGTAAAATTCAAATATACTTGATAAATAATTACATTCTAAGTTAAATAATTCAATATTTATATGTACCTACTACATGCTTACACTGTACAGGTAATATGTAGATGATACAATTTTAACACATGGACTCTACCCTGAAAAACTAAGTTCCATTTAAGTAGACACAATAATTCATGCAAAACAAATATGTCCATGTAAAACAATTGAGAAACACACAATGGTCCCCACTGTAAGTGCGGAAGACAGTACAGGAGGTATCAGTAACAGCTGTGGAAATCAGGAACGGGCATCAGGGGGTTCAGACCTAACCTAACTCCCCTCGAAGTTTCAAAGCCACTTCCACATTTCTAGGTATCTGTTACAGCAGCCCTCCACTCTTGGCACCAAAATAAAATAAACAGAAGGTATACTAAAAGGGAGAAAAGAGGAAATTCCAGACACATGTAATATACTGTGTATGTGGATATTTTAAATGAAATATTTCAAAAATAATTTTACATAAAATGCAATAAGAAATAATACAAATACTATGAACACACATGTACCTACCATGTAGATTTAAAATACTAAATTTGCCATAAAAATTTTTAAAGATTTTATTTATTTTTAGAGAGAGAGGAAAGAGAAAGAGAGGGAGAGAAACATCAGTCAGGGCACATGCGCGTGCCCTGGCCAGGACCAAACCTGCAGCCCAGGCACGTGCCCTGACCGGCAATCGGCAATCTGACCGTGGACCTTCCACTTTGTGGGACATCCAACCAGTTGAGCCACACCAGTCAGGGTTGTTTCAGAACATGTTTAAGAACTAAAATGTTACCGATATAGTTGAAGACAGACTCCATCCTATTCTACCCTCCCCAGAAGTAATTAGTACCTTTAAGTAATTGTGTATCCTTCCCACATATATATATAATTTTTGTTACAAATATATCTTTATATGATATAGTATATTTTTTTACATAAATGGTATCACAGTGTGTATCCTTTTGCAACTTGCATTTTTTTTAATCCTCACCTGAGGACTGGCTTGATTTTTAGAGAGAGGGGAAGAGAGGGAGAAAGAAAGTTAGAAAAATTTGATCAGTTGCCTATCCTTACACGGCCAGACCAGGGACCCAAACCTGCAACCGAGGCATGTTACCTGACTGGGAATCAAACCCATGACCTTTTGGTTTACAGAATGATGCCGCAACCAACTGAACCACACCAGCCAGGGCTGCAATCTGCATTTTTGCACTTAACATTGCTTTCCATGTTTACCTGGAATGGGGCCAAGGTACTCACTTTCCCTCCATGTTTTTTAAAGCCCCACAAGTGATTGTGGTTGGTGACCAGAGCTGAGAATCATCATCTGTGCCTTTATACATTCATCTAATAAAGCTTTCAGTGCTCCCAAATTGCTAACACATTTTAACTGAGATTTTCACCATTTGTCAGTTGCTGTTAGATTACCTGCATTAAAATGAAAATTATTTTACAATGCTTCCCACTCAGAAGCAAAAACCCTAATCAAACCAGGTTTGCACATGATTCAAAACAATAACCAAATTACAAAATTTGTGGGGGGAGCTGGTGGGCGTGGCTACAAAGGGGTAGTAACACGACTGGTAGTGGTACAGCTGATTCTCCTGACTGTGGTGGCAGCCGCACAAGACTACACATGTGAAGTTGCAGAGCTACACACACACACACACACACACTCAACTATGTGTAGCTGGTGGAACTTGAGTAAGCTGTATGGATTGTGCCGATGTCAATTTCTTGGTTTTGGAACGTATGGCGATGGTGTGGGTGTTGACACTGTGGAAGACAGAGACCTAGGGGAGGGTGCATAGGATTTGTCTGAACATTTCTTTGCAATATCCTGTGAATCTATGATTATCAAAATTAAAATTAAGTTTTTTAAACTAAGTTTCTAAAGTACACTGAAATTCTGTGGCCTTTTCACATCAAATTCGATTCAGTATACTGCTACAAAATGCATCTGCTACATAAATGATACATATGTATTTTCAGGAAAATATACCTAGCATCTGGTGCTGATCTGCATAAAAAGGAAGGCCATGTTGGTGAGACCACATTAATTGTACAATAAGTACTAAGATAAACCTTAAAATTATTGGCCTATAAACTATGATATTAGATTATTGTGTGGTCTTACCCTCATGGGACACGAGGATTTACCTAAATAGCTACCCCTGTTCACTGCAAATAACTCTGCTTTTATTCCTATTTTAAACCAGCAAGCCTGCCCTACTTCTGTAGGTTTACTTCCTAGCCCGCTCACCTGCTCTTCCAAGCACAGACCAGTTAAACAGCGCTGAAGAGGCTGTGCTGTGTGTTATTACTGAAAGTCATGTGTACCTTTCACACCCTTTCATAACCTCAGATAACAAGTAATTTTATTTCAAAGATCTGAAACAGCTCTTTGAGATCATTCCTTCTGTTCTTTGATAGTCACAGAATTCACATTTTAACGTATTAGAAACTGGCCCTCCTGCAACCGATTAAGTGATAGTCTGACAGAATCGATAACTTTATAGTGACATCACGTTTTCAATAAAACAGTGCAAAAATAACTAACTTGCTTTTATAGACAAACCCACCTTTATTATTCTGGCCATTCATTGAAACCATCCTCTCTTATTTTGAAACCTCCACAAAACTTTAGGTAACAAGTTCCTACTAGAATAAAACGTTCCCAGGCATACACATATACAAGGAAAACCCCTCCCCACCACAAATTAAGTCTGAACCTTTTTAAGCCACTACAGTCAAAGCTTACACTTGAAAGGATTACCAGTTTACAGAGGAAGGGAGCAAACACTGCAGCCCAGAGACGGTCTGCAGTTCAGTCACCTGCTCTTCCCAGTGTCTGAGGCGCGGGAGCCCCACAGCTCTACGTTTCTGCCACATTTTTCTACGCTGCGCTGAGCACTCTTCAGGGCAGGATCTAAGCTCCCGAGTATAACCGGAAACATGCTGCCTGCAGTAGGCACTCAGTATTTTTATGAAATCATGATTTCCAAAATTCTATCTATACTACAGAAAAGAAAATTGTCACCATTTTTCTTATTAAGCACCTTAGGTTTAAAACCTTTCAAAAGCTAAGGAGACTAAAGTTAGAAAATATAAAAGGCAATCCATTCTTAAACCTTCCTTTCACACATGCTACCTACAGTCAAACAGATCTGCAGTCAAATCTCACCAAGGGTGAAGATTAATAAAGAATAGCTAACATTTATTATGCATCCTGTATGGGCCCTATGCTAAGCACTTCACATGTAATATGAAATGCAGTCTTTAAACTTTTTTTAATTTTGGCAAATTTATTTACTTTTTAAAATTTTATTTATTTATTTTTAGAGAGATGAGCAGGGAAAGAGAAAGAGGGGGAGAGAAACATCAACATGTGGTTGCCTCTCACATGCTCCTCACTGGGGACCTGGCCCACAACCCAGGCATGTGCCCTGACTGGGAATCGAACTGGCGACCCTTTGGTTCACAGGCTAATGCTCAATCCACTGAGTCACACCAGCCAGGATGCAATCTTTAAATTTTGAGGTAGGTACTGTTACCTCCCATTTAAACCTGAAGCAAGGAAAATAAATAACTAAAGTCACACCTAGTAATTAGTAGAGCTTGTGTTCTTTCCATAAAATAAACTTCTTATGCTTTCACTTAAATATTTACTAAGCACCTATATATTAGGCACTGAATTGAACATTAAGAACACACAGCTCTGCCCTGGTCAGATGGCTCAGTTGGTTGGAGCATAATCCCAAGCACCAAGGGGCTGTAGGTTCGATTCCTGGTCTAGGTTCAATTCCCGGTCAGGGCACTTATGGGAGGCAACCAATCAATGTTTCTCACACTGATGTTTCCCTCTCTCTCCACACACACACACACACACACACACACACACTTCATCTCTCTCTAAAATCTATAAAAATTTAGGTGAAGATTATTCTTTTTTAAAAAAGGAAGAACATACAGTTCTTGTCCTCGAAGAGAATAGTTTAGTGTGAATAGACATAAAAATATTTAACACTTAAATGTATTGTGCCTGCCATAGTGCTTTGTGGAGTTTATTTAATCCTTACAACTACACTGTAAATTAGGTTGTTATTATCCCTCTTCCTCAGTAAGGAAACTGAGGTTTAAATAAAGGTTAAGCGATTTGCCCAAGGTCATGCAGCTACTAAAAGGGCAGAACTGGAATCAAAGTTAGATATATGTCTAACTTTGAAGACCATGTTCTGAAGCCATTATTCCACAGGGCCTCCTAGTCAAAGAGAAAAAGCTTCTCAGGCTAAATCTTGCAAGATAAAGACACAGCCCTGGCTGGTGTGGCTCAGTGGTTGAGTGCCGGCCTGCGAATCGAAGGGTCACCGGTTTGATTCTCAGTCAGGACACATGCCTGGGTGGTAGGCCAGGTCCCCATTAGGGAGCGAGCAAGAGGCAACCACTCACTGATATTTCTCTCCCTCTCTTTCTCTCTCCCTTTCCCCCTCATAAAATCTTGAAAAGAAAGATAAAGACAAGGAGCTAGTCCAGTTGGGAGACAAGATTCTACACAGAAGTAATGCATACGGCTATTCACACACATAAAACAACAAGGCACTGCAGGGAAATGCAGGTTGTAGTAAAGCAGGTTTGGGGATGGAGGCATGAAAATGAGGAAGAAAAAGGAATAGAGCAGCCCCCCTTCATCTAAGCTTTCACTTTCGTAGGTTTCAGTTACCTGTGGGCAACCGCGGTCCAAAAATATTAAATGAAAAATTCTGGAAAAGAACAATTCCTACGTTTTAAATCATGCGCCATCCTGAGTAGCATGACGAAAGCGCGCGTGGTCCTGTGCAGTCCCGTGGGGGATGTGAGCCCGCCTGTGCCCAGCACCCCCGCAGAGGAGATGCTCACATCCATCATCACCCAGCAGCCGTCTTGGTCGTGAGACCCACCGTGCTCAACCAACCCTCATTTTCCCTAATAACGACCCCAGAGTGCAAGAGTGCTGATGCTGACAATTCAGATAACGCCAAAGACAAGCCACAGGTCTTCCTGTAAGTGAAAAGGTGAAATTCTCCACCTAATAAAAAAATCGTATGCTGAGGTTGCTAAGATCCATAGTAAGAACAAATCTTCCACCCACAAAATTGTGAAGGAAAAAGAAGTTTGTGCTAGTTTTGCTATAGCACCTCAAACTTCAAAGTCATGGGTGCAATGCATGGCGAGGGCTTAGCTAAGACGGGAAAGGAATTAAAGTGTAGCGGAAGAAACTGAACGGAAGCTGTGTTCCAAGTGACAGCGCTGTGCTGCACAGAAAAGCATGGTGGCTAGACAGGTTTCAGCAAGGGATGCCCTGAAACAAGTGACACCAAGTCACTCACCGCAAGTGAGTGACAGTTACGCAGATTCAGTAACGAGTCTGGACTGAAAGATAGAAAGATCACGGCAAGGGAAAGAGACCACATTCACTTTCATTGTAGTGCCTTATTATAAATGTTTTATTATCTTTAAAGATTGCATTAACTTTAAGAGGGAGAGGAGGGGAGAAAGACAGAGAGAGAGAAAACATGCAGAGGTTGCCTCTCACACACACTCCAACTGGAGACAGCCCACAACCCAGGCATGTGCCCTCACCAGGAATCGAACTGGGGAGCTTTTACTTTGCAGAAGAACGAGCCGTGCTGGCCAGGGCTCTATTTTATTATTAATTACTGTTAATCTCTTAACTGCACCTAATTTATAAATTAGACTTTATCATAGGTGAATACATATAGGAAAAAACATAGTACATGTAGGGCTTGGTGCTATCCACGGTTTCAGGCATCTACTGGAGAGCTTGGAACATACCCGCTGTGGAGAGGGGACACTGTACACGGTTAGAGGTCTGGCACAAAGGACACTGCCCATCAACAAAGTTAGAGTCTACCCTACAGGCAGGAGTGCGCACGAAGCATTTCAAGCACAAGAACGACCCTTCACATGGCCCGCAGATCACCACGGCAGTGTGGAGACTGGACATACCCAGCAGGACGCTACTGCGACAGTGTAATGAGCAGTGAGACGCGCGGATGAAGCAGAAGGCTATGCAGAAAACAAAGGTCCACAGAACCGAGCCTGGGAACTGGATGTGAGGTGAAAGGACAGGAAGGAGTCTGGCCTGACTCCCAGGCTTGCCACTGAGCCAGTGACCAAATGGGTAAGTGGTGTGATTAACAGGGATAGGAAATACACTTAGAAAATCCTTTCTGTCTCCTCTTATTAGTGCTTTTTAATATTTGTTTATTTTATCCCTTTACCACCTTTTTTACTTCAATCTCTCCAATAAAAGAAAAAGTGTCTTACTTTCCACAGTATCTATTTGTGTACTATTTGAATTTTCTATAATTTTGGATTATGTTTATAAGCTGATTAAGCTTTAGTTGTTTGTTTGTTGGGGTTTTTTTTTGGCACACAGCCATCCAAATAATCTTGCTGTCCCCGTAACAGAATCACAGCCAGCTGCTCTAGCAGTTTTCAGCTATCCTCTTCCCCCCCGCCCCCCTGCCCCCCCTTTTCTTCATTTCAGCGCTTTCCATCCCTGAGCCCTCTGCTTTACCCATCCTCTCCACTCGTCAGGCAAGTGTACTCTGCCTCTGCACCCTTATTTCCGCCTGTTTTCCCGAGCCCCACCATGGAGCTGAAACCACCTCTTTTTCTGCCACACCAGGTGCTTCCACTTTGTATCAGCTAGAATGTGTTTTAATACTTTAAAACTCAGTCTTCTTTTCAGCTTCCCTCACTAAGACAGTACTGAACCCTCAAATACGAAGGCAGCCTTTCCCAAGCCTAGCTGTTTTGAGGCATTTCTTAACTGTACTCACCCCCCAACTTCATAGTTTGAAAAACTGAAGTCCCACGGGAAAGTGAAAGAACAGGAAAACGAACACCCGTTTTCTCTGCATACATTCACCGTGCTGAATTTGCCGCTTCTACTTTCCCCTTGACAAGTGCATCATCTTTTTTCAGAACCATCTGAGAGCAGACTGCAGACACGACATTTCAACCTAAATACTTCATCAGATACTGCCTAGGAAAAAGGACATTCCCCCTTATAACCACAGTACCTTACCACCGCACCCAAGACTTTCCACACTGATACATCCAACACATATTTCATATTCAGATTTTCCCAGTTGTCCCCAAATGTCCTCAATAGCTTTTTGTTTTCCCACTTAAGGTGTGGCACTACGCCGGATTGTCATTTTTCTTTCATCTTCTTTCATCTAGAACAGTCTCCCACCTTTTTTGTCATCACTTTGACATTTTTGAAGAGTTCAGGCCAGCTGTCTTTCGGAGAGTCCCACAGACTGGATTGGTCTGAAATTGGACTTGCCTGATTGCCTACTGTAACTACACTCAGGTTAAGCACTCTGAGAGGGAATTACACAGGTAATTCTTAAATGAAGTCTTAGATGACCTCCCAGTGTTCAGCCTAGTGGGCTGACGTGGTCCGGACTCTGCACAAAATCGTCACAAATTGTCAGCGTTCAACAGATGATTGTCAGAGACACACTGCGTGCGTAGCCAGCTGACACAGCACACCTTCCTGTCGCCCACTCTGGAGATCCCATTACCACATCAGACCTTCTAATAATACAGACTCAAGAAACTAAAAGGTTTTATGATAAAATATCTAGTTTGCCAACAGAATAAAATTGTAATAGGGAACTAAAAGTTCTCTCTGCACATATCTGAGTAATTATAAAGATAACTAAGTCAGATACCACTTTCATTGGGTTGAGATTTTTAGACCTCACTTCTGCAATTTAAAATGCAGCTAAAATTTAACATGAAAACTTTAAAGGAGTGTTATATTCTATTAACAACTTTACCAAAGGATGATAATTATTAAAAAGATACCCCATTAGCCCTGGTTGGTATAGCTCAGTGGATTGAGCACAGGCTGCAAACCAAAGGGTCATCAGTTCGATTCCCAGTCAGGGCACATGCCTGGGTTGCGGGCCAGGTTCCCAGTGGGGGCCACATGAGAGGCAACCACACACTGATGTTTCTTTCTTTCTCCTTCCCTTCCCCTCTCTCAAAAATAAACAAATAAAATCTTAAAAAAAGAGATACCCCATTATTTCCATTAGTCTTTTTCCATTAGTCTTCCATTAGTCTCTTAGCTATTAAGTAGCAGCAAAGCCCCAAAATGACCACAAATAACAGAATTAGTGAAGGTAGTCCCTTGCAGACGTATCTAAAAATTAGCTCTACCCCAAGATGTCACTTTAATGGAAAGATGTTCTATTTCTATTACCAAATAAACTTAGGAAAAGAGTTTTAATTAATTCTTTATGTTCACTTTATGTAATGAGTCCTTAAAACTTTTCTCTCAAATGATCTAATTTTTTAATTTTATAGTGAAATATGATAAATAATATGTTACTTTATGGGAGAAAGCTTTATTACCAAATGTCTGGTATAAATAAGGCTGCAATCAGAACCATTAGCATACAAGCAGGAAAGAACAGCTTATTCCTACACAAAAAATAACTGTTTAAGTGAAGATATCCTTTCTAAGGTTTAAACTTCCACTTAGAGGTAAAAATCTGAAATAGCACTGATTTCTCATGCTCAAACGGCTTGGCAGCTTGCTAATTACAATAGTAAACTGGGCACAACTTAAACAAATACTGCTGACAGTTCAGCAGATGTGCCCTAATGACCTGTGTACACTGGACATTTATACCTGAAGATGTTTCTGCTGCGTTGGTGTTATATCCAATGAAAGAAAATATAAAGAGCCAACATATGAATATAAATACTTCCAGACCATGTTCATGCTACTGAAACTATGACAAAAGAATTTAGGTAAAATTACAATATTAATGTTTAAAAAATCTGAGAATATTTGCATAATAATAGTTCTAATAAATGGGATCCATTTTCCTTTGAATTTAAAATACACCAGCACACGGGAATATGTATTAATAAAGCGTTCAAGAGTGTTGTTTCTGGAGGAAACAAATATGGAACCTTGCTTTCTTCCCTTTCTGCCTTTCCAATTGTATAATTTGCAGGGTTAAGTTTATATTTAAAAGAAAAAAATGTTAAGCCTTGGTAAATACATTCTCATAACATGGAAGAGAGGGAGAGGGGAATAAGAGCTGGGGAAATAAGGGAGGTTCAGATACCAGAGGCTGAAATGAGGTTCGAGGTATACTTGCAGTAACAGCAACTTCTGTCCTTATTACTCTTCTCACAATCTTCTAAGAAAGCCTCAGCCCCACTATTCCCGGTGCCAGGCTGCATCCTGGCACCGGGAGCCTCCGAGGCCCACTACAAATGACAGCACACTCTGTGAACACACACTCTCTTTGAATCCCAAGGGAATGAGAGCACTATGTCAGCATCTTACTGAAACGAAGTCTGACTTCTCTGTTAAACCCTATTCGACCACCAAGTAACAAACCCAGACCATGGTTTCTCCACACCTGTCACGTAGTAATTCCTAGTGACACTTCTTTGGTGCTTCTGAAAAGATTCAGCCCAAAGAGATAAACTATCTTTATTTTAAAAAGTTACTGTCAAAGAAAATAAATTCCTTCACAAGGAAAAGAAACTTGGAAACCAGAAAATAAAAAAGATCAAGCTGAAAGATTGTCACAGTTAATTATTCAAGTTTCTAGTTTTCTACTCCAGCGCATACGGACTGTTCTAGAGGCTCACAGAAATGTTACTTTTAAAACAAAGAAGAAATAAATGAGCACCTACCTATTGGCATACACTACATATGGTTTTCTATAAACATTTTGTGAATGAGTGAAATCATAAGAGTTGTTATATCTCTAAGCATAAAATGTGTGTCTCCAACTGCTAGAGAAGAAATCAGATGCCAGGAAAGTACAGACAGAACTGTACGGACCAATTCACATTGTTAGCCGTGGGATTCCACCAGATAAACGTTACAGTGAGGAGAAGCTATTTCTCAGACTAGGAACAGTTTTCTAATTTATGTTACAATTTCACGTATGTTCTAGTTCTAGTATTTTTCAAATGTTAGTAATTTCTCTACTAACCACTTAAGTGATAATAAGTGATCTATCATCAAACTATCATGTTTCATAATATTACCTTGTCTAAAGCTTTTTACATCTGTTGTTATTTACATGACTGAGGTGCCTGATAAAGAAAGTACTATTAACCCTATTTTGCAGATGAGATTATTGAAGCAAAAGAAAGTCTACGTAAAAACGCAAGGTTTTTTTAAAAACAAGGTAAAGTCACAAGTAAGCTCCAAAGCAGTAGTGAAACTGAGGGTTTCTGACCACCAACCTGGTGCTTCATTTTAGGAAAGTCGCCGTTTAAAGGACACAGTACAAATCACTCCCCCCACCCACTCTTTTCTAAGAGTTGCTCAAACAAAATAATTAAGTGGACCTGAAAGTTAAAAGGAAATGACAGAGCCCAACGACTGGCATGGTGTCAGCTCAGACACAGCTTTCCAGCTGTGAAACAGTGCAGACTATTCTGGCCAGACAAGATAACATCAGATCAGGGTCTAGTGCCCTGTGTAATACAATGGGTTCTTACTTTTTTAGAACAAACTTCAAGTATTTCAAACTCTGGAAAATCCATAAAAAAAGCAACATAAGTCACCAAGAAGCCAAAATTGCCGTGGTCAAGTTCTTATGCTAAAGCTTTTATATACAAGTTAAATTCACACATTCCAAGGGCCTGAAATCATTTATGTTTCATTTATTTAAAAGTAATCTCTTAGCCCTGGCGGTGCAGCTTGGTGGACTGACTGACAGTCTCCGAAAAGAAAGGTCCCTGGTTCGATCACCAGTCAGTGCACATGCCTGGGTTACCCGCCAGGTTGCTAGTTGGGGGCGTGCGAGAGGCAACAGATCTTGTTAGTCTCGCACACGGGTGATTCTCTCCCTTTCTTCCTCTCCTCCCCTCTCTCTAAAAGTAAATAAGATCTTAAAGCACAAGCAGAGTGAAGGCAGGAATCACATTTCTAAAGATAAAAAAAATAATCTCATAAAGTATACGACATGTAGTAATTTGTCTTCACCAAAAAACAAATTTGAATCATACAGACTATGAAGGCGTTCACTTAACCGTGAGCTTGCCGAGCAACAAGCCAGCACCTGCACTTGAATGGCATTTCCTTTCACTTTACCTCCACACTTAAGGGTCCGAGAGTTCATTTTAAAATCTCCTTCACACCTTGTGACATGTTATGGTGGTAATTACACGCTCCTGTGGCCATCAGAACTGGAGATTCACGGAGGTTTGAGGTCTGCCACTAAGCCTCACTCACATCCCATTTATTCTGACTTGATACTCAGTTCTGATTTATCTAGTTTCCGGCCTACTTCAGTTTAGAAGTGGCAGATTAGAAGGGCGTATTTTGACAGAAAACAGAACTGGAGGAGATGCTAAAAGACAACTGCACTGAACTGGTGTGGCCGTGGGGAGTCTCTTTCGTGCGGGAGGAAACTGCCAGCACCCTTAGGCAGCAGGGTGCACCGGCCACAGTGCAGTGACAGCATGGGCGGAAGTTAATGTACGTAATGATGACCTTGATTTATCGAAAAAGGTTATGTATAGTATATTCTGATGCTGAGACAGTTACATACTCTTTGAGTTATATAAGAAACTGACATCAAAATGGACAAAATAATTCAGCAGCTACAGGGCTGTTAGTTATATGAACAACTCCCTTAAATCTAATGATACCAGACAAATGCCGAGTAGATAATCTCAAAAATCCCATATGTTTACTAAATATTATAGTGTAGAAAATCAACACTTAGGATCAACACTTAACATGCTGACTTTTTAGGGGGAAAACTTAAGTTACATGCTAAAATTACATAGTGTAGACAAGCAATATTTATAACGCTTAATGTGTTTAGAGGGAAAAATACCTAGTTCAACGCTAAAATTCTCCCCCTTCATTGATCATAGGCTTTCCCACTTTAAAAATGTTGTATTGTCTCTAATCTTGGATTACTTCCTCCTTCTACTTATCAAAATGGAAAAAAAATGAAAGCATTTTAACAGTTTTCCCCACTTCCAGAGAATCCCTTCGTGCAGCTGGTCCAGGTAGAGACCAGCTTACAAAGAGCGTTTTCAAATGGATCATTCAAACTCAGAGGAGCTGTGCTCATCCCGGGGCTGAACACAAGCGGCACATAAGTTAGTGGGTATGCTGAAACGGCGTTCTTAGTTTCAGGGCAGAAACGACTGCCAGGTAAAACCCCGCAAACATCAGCAAGGCACGCTGCCCTTTACGTTGCACATCAGAATCGGAGAACATCCTTCTCCGAATCTCTACGGCCAAAAGCAAAATTAAACCCCAACATCGCGTTGGGGGGCCTGTCAATCCCTTTCAAACACCATTCAGTGGGTTTATGTGCATTCATTTCACCATCTTCTTTCTTTTAATAACAGCAGTGACTTGGGACGATCTGGAGAAAGTGGGCCACAAGGTACGAGGTATACGTCCTGGGGCGCGGGAGGGGGGCTGATCGGATCCTAAGAAGGGGAGAGGCAGAAGGCTCTGACTTGGAAGACTCCCTCCCCACACCCCCTAGCAGGCTTCCCCCAGTAAGAGGCTGAAAAGGAGGCATGGTTTCTTTGTAAAAAGATGGGATCAGGCCCTTTGGGGATGATGGAGGAGAAATCCCCACCCCTCCTCTCAGTCCAGCTAGCCGAGCCCGTAGGTGCCGCAGAAAACGCCCGAGCCCCCCCCCCCCGGCGGTGGGGCAGCACCCGTGGGGATCCCGCCCTCCTGCACCCACACCCCGGCCGGGTCCCCTTCCCAGACGGGCGCAGCTCGGGTCTCCCGCCGCCCTGCCGCGCCCCCTCCCTCCTTGCCCGAACCGCCGCCCGGCCGACAGCCCGTTCCCCGAAGGGCGACGAGGAAGGCCCAGCCCGCTCGGCACCTTTGACGACGCGCTCGGTGGTGGAGAGGTGGAGGTTCCTCCCGGACATGGTCCTCTCGGCCTCCTCCCGTCCCCGGGGACAGCCAGCGTGCGCCTCCGCCTGCGTCCCGGCGGTCTCGGCTGCGGGGCCCAGTCAGCCGCCGCGCCCAGGCCCAGGCTCGGCGAGCCGGCCTCGAACCCCGCGCACCACACGCCGGCCCGCCCACCGGCCGCTCCTTCCAGAGGAGCGGAGTCGCGAGCGCCCGCGCAGAGGCTCGGGGAGGCAGCCCCGGCGGCCGCGGCTGCTCGCGGGCCGCGTGCGCGCCCCCGCTCCGCGCGCTCCCGACTTCCCGGCGGCCCGCGCGCCGCCGCCGCTCGGAGGCCCAGTGCGCAGCCCCGCGGTCCTCGGGCCGGCGCGGCCGCGCCCCCCGCCGTACCCCGCCCCTCGGCCCTCGCGGCCGCGCCCGCGCACGCGCGCTCCCTTCCTCTCCTGCTCCGACAGCACCTGTTCTGTTACCCGGGTCGGCGCGCCGGGCGGCCGAGTCCTTCTCGGCCGCGGGCCGCTGCCGGGGCCTGTGGCACCCAACCGCAGCCCCGAGGTCCTGCACCGCCAGTCCCGGCCGAGCAGCGGCCATCTTGCGGCCTGGCTGGGGCGAACGGGGCCGGGAACCTCCTGTCACCCTGCAGTCGCTTGCCCGGAGCCCTCGTTCTCCCCCTCCGTCCCCACCGCAGGCCTCCGCCCTCTCCTCTGGGTCTTCTAGCCCGCTCCCTGTGGGAGTCGTTACGGTCGCCACCTCGCTCCTTAACCGTAGTTCATCCTGCCCCCTCCAGCAACCCATTCAAGCCTCCAATGTAACCGCTGGCTGCTGAGAGCAGGCAGTCTGGTAGGAAGGACCGCCGCGTTCATCCTGGTTCCAGTGCAGTGGGGCTGGGTGGAGGCTCAGTTTCCCCGTGGGCTGCGTAAGACCCTCGCTGTGGCCCTGCGGTCTCCAGGGGAGCCCATGGCCTGTGACTCCTCCGGGAAAGGACGGACCCCTCTCAAGTCCTGGGTGTCACCTTGGCTACAAGCAACTCGCTCTTCCCCTTGTGCGCACTGGCGCGTTGCCCGTGTCCCCCGCTCGTGTTGACTGTGGAACCCGAGGGGCAAGTCCCTCTTTGAGAATCTTAATCCGGCTTATCTCGAGGTTCAAGACTGACCTTTTCTTGCTTAAATTGTAAGCCTAGAACAGAAACTGTCTTAACTGCTACTGTCCTCCCTCACCGACTATAGTGCCTGGCAAAGTCGAATGTGTTTTGATTTTAGCATTAATAATGAAATACTGAAACAAAGATCCAGGGAAATATATGCGAATTATAGGCAAAGCAGACTTAACAGTTCCTGTGGTGGCCAATAAGAAGTACTATGTGGGTATGGACCTTTAGATTAAATAAAAACTTAAATACAAGTCTTCAGTACTTCCAGTGCACTAATTGCATTTCACGTGCTCCAGAATTATGTATGGCCAGTGGTCAGGGTAAAATAGAACATTTCTGTCATAGCAGAAAAATCTTTTGGACAGCTCCTAGCTAAAAGATTACGGGAGTTAAGCCTGAATCTGCATTAACGTAGATTTATGTACTGGGGCAATATATACTGGAATCATAATTATGCCTCAAAATTTCAACCCAGGCCCTTCATAGCAACCCTAGCAAGGCAGGGCCACGTTAGGAGCTGAATAGAATTTGGTTCTGCTTTATTGGGTCTTGACTTCAGGCTTCCACCCAAGAGAATTGTTTAGATATCCTGAAGAAGTTCTTCATTTAAGAAGTAATCAGAGCTCCACACCTCTATCAAACAGCAGATCTCTAAAGATCAAAATAGATTGGCTCCTGCAGCATAGATGCTAAAATTCATCTGAAAGAACATAAACAGGATAGCAAAAAACAAAAAGCTTTTAAAAACATTGCAAACCCATGTAAGAAGATGGATTCAATAACAGTAGTGGAAAATCAACCGACTATTTGTGTTTCAAGTTGGAGCCACTGCATAACAACAAAGTAAGGGAACCTGGTTTACAAGTTACAGGAAATAAATAAATACATACATAAACAATAAATAGTTAATAGACGCCAACAGACACCCCCACCCACCACGTGTGCATTTATCAAAGCAGGACCAACCTAGCGAACTGCGGTAAGAACTTTCTAAGCTCAAAGTAATGAAAGGAATTACAAAAGAATGTTATGCTTAACTACTTGAAAAAGATAAACATATTAAAAGGCACAAAACTGGGAAAATATTTGCATCTCATATAGTAGGGTAAAGACCTTCACTATTCAATGGAAGTGCTCTGAAATATAAGTATGGACAAGGCCATGAACAAAGAATTCATAAAAGAATAAAAATAAGACACTAAACATTTTAAGATGTTCAGCTTCATAAGTAATCCAAAATGTAAATTAAAAAAAGGTGCTATTTTTCACATAGCAAATTGGAAAACATTTTAAAAAGTCATACTGTTGGTAGAATTATAAATTAGCTAACTTTTCTAGAAAGTGATTTGGCAGTATCAATCAAAGAAGATATATACATCTCCAATGAAAAGATTCTCAACATCATTAGTCATCAGAAAAATGCAGAATAAACCATACTGAGTCACCACTGCGCAAGCCTAGTGGAATAGCTAAAATTAAAAACTCTCAATACCACACATTGCCCAGGATGGGAGCAGTTGGAACTCTCCTGTGTGGCTTATGAGAGAGTAAAATGCTACAACTACTCTGGAAAAATGTTTGAAAGGTTTTGTTTTTAATTTATTGATTTTAGAGAGAGGAGGAGGAGAGAGAGAGAAATGCCAATTTATTGCTCCACTTATTTATGCATTCATTGGTTGCTTCTTGGATGTGCCCTGACTGCAGATCAAACCTTGGTGTGTCAGGACAACGTTCTAACCACCTGCGCTACCTGGCTAGGGTTGGAAGTTTTTTATAAAGTTAAATATATGTACCTATTCTATGACCAGGTAATTCTACTTTTAGGTACTTTACCCAACATCAATAATTATCCAAATAATGGAATACTGCTCAGCTAATAAAAGAGAAATAACTACTGATAACATGCAATGATATGGATGAATCTCAAAAACATTATGGTGGACAAAAAAGGCACAAAATAGTACATACTAGAGCTGACCATTGAACAATGCAGAGGAAAAGGCACTGACTTTGTGCAGGTGAAAATTCTTGTATAACTTTTGGCCCCCCAAACTTAACTACTTTGTTGACTGGAAGACTTACCAACCACATAAACAGCCAATTAAAACATATTTTGTATGTTTTATGTATTATATATAGATTATATCCTTACACTATATAAGCTAGAGAAAAGAAATATTTTTAAAATTATACAAAAAAAAAGAAAATCATAAGAGAAAATACATTTAAAGTATTCATTGAAAAAAAAAAAAAAATCTGGGGCCCTGGCTGGCGTAGCTCAGTGGATTGAGCGCGGGCTGCGAACCAAAGTATCGCAGGTTCGATTCCCAGTCAGGGCACATGCCTGGGTTGCAGGCCATGGCCCCCAGCAACCACACATTGATGATTCTCTCTCTCTCTTTCTCCCTCCCTTCCCTCTCTAAAAATAAATAAATAAAATCTTTAAAAAAAAAAAGAAAAAAATCTGTTTATAAGTGGACCTGTGCAGTTCAAACCTGTGTTGTACAAGAGTATATGATTTCACTTGCATAGGAAAATTATTAGATAAAGTATGCTATTGGAAGGACCATTATACCTTATGGAAAATCACCATATTTTAGATTAGAATATTTGATATGAGAAAAGCCTCAGGGGGTCATAAAAAGTGAAAAAGCTAGAATATAACCGTGTACAGTAGGGAGCCCCTTCTGTCAGCAAACAAGCACACATACACATAAAAAGACGTGTAGGGGATATGAGTATGTCCGCTCACTCAGTAAAGAGTAACCAGGCGCCGGCCGCACCAGGCACCGTGCGGGGTGGGAGGCGCGATGATGAGCTGAAAGCCACTGGGCCAGACCCTTGCCCAACGTCCCCTGAGGAGAAGAAAATGTTCACAGTAGCCATCTCTTGGTGGTGTGTTTAAGAGTGACTTATAAAAAACAGACAAAGGATAATTTTCTGTATTTTACAATTTTTCTATGGTGAGAAAGTATTACTTTATAACTAGGTGCAAATAAAGAAAAAGCCTTTTTTAAAAGCCTATTTTCCAGGCCTGTTTCCAGAAGGGTTAAACACTCATTTGGGAGACTTTCTGACTGAGTTATCCAGCAAACTGAAACATCTAGAGCTACTCGGTAAAAATATGAAAAGAAGAAAACTAATTAAGCTCCTCACCCAAACAATTTTTTTTAAGTGAGTAGGACTTCACTTTATTGGTAGTGGGGATGCTTTTAGTCGCTCCATTAGCAGTCCTCAGCAACAACTGCGGAGTTCTGCCTCACTCCGCTGTACCACTTGCCACCACCTGGCCAGGGACGGTTACGTTATCATCTAGTTGGTGAATCCGATTTTCTTCCTTTTACTTTCTGCAATGGTCAGAAGTGACTAAATATTTGAAATTACCTAGATTCACATTTAACTGGCATTTCTACTAATTTCTTCAACTCTAGATTTCCACCTAACAGGACTTGGGAGACTTGGTATATTTTCGTATGAAACTCCCTAAGCACTTCAGAAACCTTAATTAATGACCAACTCTTCTGAGAAATAATTATGAATGCTTTTAATTTAATAAGAGCACAGGGAATCCTAGTTTCTACTAGGCTTCAGTTTCTATTTGATGAAGCCATTAAATACTAAACTTCTGTGTCAAATGCAGCAGACAAGTAAACTTTGGAGTATTTTCTAAACTAGGGTAAAATAAGCATCTCTAAAATAGCCACACAGAACATAAGGTATTTTATAGTACCTAATCTCTAATTGCATATGAAAAGCACTACGTAAAATTGTTTGTATTAGTAATATATATTATATGGACATCATTTACTATATTTTACTCATATTTCCCTGTAAATGCCTTTAATTTTTATTAAATTGCCTTGGCATGGGCCCCCCACCCCAGCCAACACACACACAGTGTCTTTTCCCCCCAAAGTAAGCGTCTTTAATGGAAAGAAGGGAGAGGGAGGAGATGGTTGTAGCCACATCAACCCTATTCTTTCCAGAAGACAAAGGTGTCATCGTAAGGGCCTCACCTGACTCATACCACCTCAACTCACTGTTCCAGTGGCTGGTACGATGAACTGGAAGGTTACCGTGCGTAAAGTAGGTGGAGGGTGGAGGTTAGGGGTGAGGGGCCAGGAGAAATATGCTGTTTAAGGATGTTTAGATAGCAGTATGAAGCATGCAGCCCCAATTTTTAGGATCTGGGAACTTCACTGTGCGCCCACAGTTTTAGGGTCTAAAATAATGAGCAAATCCAGATTTTGAAATATATATTTGTTCTAATTGGAAAAACATGGTCCAAAGCCACTATTCTATCAATAAGAGCCTGATATCACATTAATAATCTATTTAGATACTTGTAAGGAGGAAACACTGATAAAGACCTGCTGACTGATAAATATATATTATAGGTTGATATTCAGGCCATTTGCGGAGTTGTGTGTAAACCTCTTAGCAGTGTGCTATCCCCTCCTTGGCCTTCCTAGGAAGCCCACTACTACAAGAACTATGACAAAGACTGGGGATCCCCAAAGCTGCCACCCCCACCCCCATTATCACTTTTGTTTGCATCATTACGAAGCAGAAGAAAGTGGTAGTAGTCATTACTGGTTACACAATACAGCACAGTCTCGGAGAATGGAATTTAATACCTCGCTTGTACCTAGGCTCCAGCATGCCACAGGTAAAGGGCACTGGAACTCATCAAGTTACTTGGACCAAAAATGTACTGGAGGAGGTTCCTTTCCTCACATAATTTACCCTGTCAACTTGCGCCCCCTACAGGCCATTTTCCATACAACAGATCTTTTTAAACAAATCTGATTTGTCATTCTTTAGCTGAAAACCCTAAAATGTCTTCTCCTTTTTTGAAAGTGGGCTGACTCCTGTCTACTTTGAACTCAGCTCAAACCTCAGTGCAGTTCAGATGTAGCGGTATTGTTTTAGACCGTAAATGCTATAATTTATACACACTGGCCTCGGAGCAAGCTCATCTCTGCACTTACTGTCCCTTTTGCTTGGAATATTATTCTCCTAGATCTTCACAAAGCTGCCTCAGCTTCTCCTGAGAGGGGCCTTCCCTGACCCTGGCAGAGGCTGCAGCTGTCGGACAACACCCCCCCCCAAAGGCTCTCCACCTAACTGGCCTGAGTTAACCCCTCCATAGCACTTATTGCTTTGTGTCTGCCCTCAGCTCCTTTGTCTGTCTCATTCTTATCACGGTCACTGTCATGCTGTACTGGTCTCGAAATTGGAACTCGATCATTTGTTACACGAATGAGTCTCATCTTACTCTTGCCTGGAGCAGAGGTTCTTAACCCGAGCTGCAAGGGTTTCAGATCACTCCCCCACTACCCTGCTGCCAGCTGTAAACGAAATGAAGGGTTTGAGGATATTTATAAGTGCTTTGTGGGGGGTGGTGAAAAATGTGTGGGAAAGCATATATTTTCCAGATTCTCAAAGGAATGGAATCCAAACAACAAAATGTTCATTACCACTGAACATTGGTGCAGAGGTTTAATTTATAAAGCACTTGCTCACACAGGGAGTTCTTATTACGCTTGGAGACAGGTGGTGTGGAAATGGTCGTTTCTACCTCAGATAAAGACACCGAGACACAGAGAAGCTAAACCTGGTATCAGACTTCACATGGCCGGTCGGCGGTGAAATGGACACAAATCCATTCCTTTGGACTCAACGTCCTGTGCTCTTTCACCCAGATCCCTGGGCTAGTGAGTTTGCATTTATCCTTGTTTAACTTTGCTTCCAAAGGCATCCAACTTAAACATGTTTCTAAGAACTTTCTTTTTTAAAAAAAAATTGATTGATTTGAGAAGTGGGGTGGGAAAGAAACATTGATCTGCTGTTCCACTTAGTTATGCAGTCATTGTTTGATTCTTGTATGGGCCCTGACTGGGGATTGAACCCTGAACCCTTGGTGCATCAGGACGATGCTCTAATCAACTGAGCCACTTGACCAGGGCCTCTAAGAACTTTCTTATTTAAACCTGTTTATAAGGCTACCTTAAAATTTCCAATGAAAAAAAAATATTGCTGTCAGTTAGATCAAGGCAGTTTTCAAGCAAAATTTTAATGTATGAACCAAGGAATGCAAAATAGTTTTCTAAAAGCCTAAGTAGAGCATAACTAGAAAAACAGATTTGCACAAATAAATATAACACACTCTACAACCAAATGAAAACAATGCTGAGTGCTCTGTTTAGATTTTATCTGTGCTTTTAGTTAGGATACATAACTGAACCATCTATACTGAAAAAGCAATTTAATTATTTAAAAAATCAGTTCTTCTAGAAAAGAAAAATCTGAACTTATCTCTTTCCTGCTCATGCGATTTTGAAAAGAAGGGGGCGGGGAGAAATGCATTACTTGGAGAATTACTGCAAAATGTCTAAAGCGTGTGAATTTGGCAGCGTGCTTACTTTCAAAAGTCTTGTCTATTGGATACGACTAGATGTGGCTTCAAATGACCTTCGTATGAACCCCCAGAATCATAGGGAATATGCCCCTTGAAAGGCTCTCCCATTCTGGGAGGATACAGGAGATCAGAGACTTTTTCCCTTCTTTACCAGCATCTATAATTAAGGACCTGGTCCTTTATCTTACAGGGGAAATGTCTTCTTATTGAATTAGTTGTTTTTCTTCCCTTATACCCCACAAGGTTAATACCATGTTTTGTAAAGAAAATTTTCATCTGACTCAGAGGTCATTCTTAAATTTTGATGCATTTAAAAGTAGCTGAGCAGCATGCTGGCCCTGCACTCAGTATCCTGGTCCCTCGAGTCCACTCTCTGCCGCTCAGGAGCCACGTGCACCAGGTGGCAGTGTGTAGCCCCAGCTTCAAGCAGAGCATGGGTGGCAGGTGGCGAATGAAGGACAGCCCTAGAGAAGACACTGGCAGTTGTGGGAGGAAGAAGGGTGAGTTCACCAGTTCGCAGGTGCGTCTGCAGCTGGCGGCAGCCTCATTGCAGTCGTAGGCAGGACAACCAATGTATCCAGGTCTCTCCAATGAGGGCCAGTTCCTGTCCTGCTTTGGGATCCGAGGGCACTCACTTGGGCAGCTACAGCACTCCACAGGTGTGGCAGTGGACACTAATGGAGACACTGTCATGGCAGACTATGTCAACCGTTGGGTCAGCATCCTTTTCCCAGGGCACAAGTTCAAGACCAAGAGTAGAGCATGTGGCCTCATGGGCCCTAAGGGAGTGGCCCTAGACCTAAATGGACATATCACTGTGGCTGACAAGGCAGTATGTCTTCACCTTCCAGCCAATGACAAGCTGGTTTGCCACGTTGGGGATGTGGGGCCACACAGATGGCTGGACCCCATTCTGTTGCTGTGAGCAAGAATGAGTTAGTAGTGACGGATTTCCGTACCCACTCATTGAAGGTGTATGGTGCTAGCAGAGTTCCCTTCATGTTTGGCTTCCATGGTTAGGGCAATGGGCAGTTTAGCTCCTGCATGGGTGTAGTTGTGGCCTCCAATGGGAACGTCCTGTAGCTTACCTGGGCAACAGCCATATCCAGGTACCCAACAGCTCTGGCTCCTTCCTGTCCTACATCAACACATCTGCAGAGCCAGCATGGGGCACATAGGGACTGGAACTGACCTCGGATGGCCATTTGATGGTGGCCAATGCTGGGAACCACTACTGTAAGACCTCTGCTACAGGGATGGACACAGGGGTGATTAGACAGGAGGGTCTGGCCAGGTGGGTCAGACCTGGCCTCACTAAATGTGGGCTGTGCACATTGGTGCACCAGGTGCCTTCCTGTTCTGCCCCTCCCAACCCCAGGGTTACACCTTCTTCGATTCTTACTTCAGTGGCCGCGTGAGCCTGGACTGTGGTTCCAAGGGCATGTGCAGAGCTACCCCATTACACACCTCCTGGCCCCTGAGTCTGCTCCCCATACCCCAGCCTGAAGCCAGGGTGGAAGCCCCTCTGGCTGTCTCCCTACCACCCCATACACACTGGGAGAGACCATCAACACTCCATGTGCCGTGGTAAGTAGATGTGTTCTCCCAGAAAGAAATAAAAGTACCAGAAGCACAATGATATAGTTTAAGGGCCCATTTACATTTAGAATTACTTCATCAAAAGATCTGTGGGGACCTCCACTAGGATCTCCTGACAGCTTTGTATTACATGTGTATTTATTTTAGCAAAAAACTGTGAATTATTGCCTAAGTTTATTCTTAGGCAACCTTCATGTTCCGAAGATCTATAAGCAAACGACAGCTGGGGGTAGGGGGTGGAACCCAGAGCCTGGCGAAAGAGCCACTTCTTGGCTTATGATTGCCAGAGTGAGGACACTTTGGGTTATTCCTTAACTATGATTGATGCTACCGTCTGGGACTCCCACCCACGGCCAGGGTCAAAGATTGCTGTCATACAGGAAGGGCAGTGCCTGTCAACTCCCTTCAACATAAACCCGGAATAGACATCTGGCAAGAAGGGGTTGTGACATTGGAAGGAAACATGGATTTGGCTGGCAGCTCTAAGCACACTTAGCTAAAGTCTGATAAGGGCCCATGGATCTTTTCCAACCACTAATTTCTGGTACTTGACATGGAATGTAATTCATTTTATTCTAGAAGGATGAAAGGGAGTTACTTCTCCCGGGATTCAAACCTATCCTTCTTCAGAAGTATAGGATATACCCAGATCACTGAAAGTACAAAATTCTTTAACATAGACGAGCACATCGTTTTCCCACAACTCATAAGCCCTTGTCCACCTTTGGTGTCTATTATTCCTTGAAATGGAGTTTGCACAAATCAGATCTCAGCACCGTCACTGCACCGTTCAGAAGGGTGAGCAGAAGCAACATGATCGGTCATTCCCCTTGCACCAAAAATGTCCTAAATGGCTTAGCTGGGTAAGAATATTACAAAGACATGCTGAGATCAACGTTTTAACCCTCTTAATGACCTGTTTACTTCCCTGAGCTCTGTTCTATATGGGCCACAGCTGCCTCTCTCAAAGCTCTGTTCCTAAATAAAGAATGACCAGGTAACAGAACATAAGCAAAACCAACACCAAAGACAGGAGAACATAACGGGACTGCTGCAGTGGACAAGGGGCATGTCCGCAAGTGCAGACTTACAGGCACTTCCGCTGGGCTTTTCATTCATTCCTTCTGGGTGGCAAGCGCTGGAATCACAGAAGGAAACCAGCTCCAGTGTCGGCTGGGAGGAACTCGGTGCGGAAAGGCAACAGCAGTCACAACTCAACTCCAGTGACAGGTGTGTGCGGGGAGGCACCAAAGGATGGAGTGAATGCCTTTTCGAACAGCAGACGGTAGTCTAATGGAGTAGCCAGTAAATGCAGTCTGGAAAGACCAGTATGAGCCACTCAATCTATTCCTCATGGAAGGAATGAGCAATAGGCACTGGGGAACCTCTAATCTATGTGGTAGTGAGATTGCATTAATTCTTTTGCCTTACTACTTATTTCTAGTTTCAGGCAAACTCCTGGTCCTATGACTAAAGAGAAATTAGGATTTAAAGTCTTACGACCAGGCTTTCTCGCCTGTAAGACGTACAGGAGAGGTGGTTCACAGGAACCAAATGCACTTCTCAAGTTCTTAGTTTGGATTTGCAACAAGGAGGAAGTGCGATGGACCGCTCTTCTTAGGAAAACACCACAGTTAGCGAAACCACAGGCCCCATAAAGATAAACTAATCATTTAAAATGAGTGTTAAGATATTTAAGGTTCTTCCTAAAATCTCTCCAAATACAAGCTGCACAGGTAAAACAGAGCTTCTGAGGCAGTGAGACACCATCGCCACCTTGTGTTCAACGGGCTTCACTGCACCCACCCTGCTGCAAAAGATCACACGATTCAAGTTACAGAATATAGCTTTATTTATAGAATCTTACAAATAAAATATTTAAAGTTCATATAACTTAAGTTATTTTCTTTTGTAGTTCATCCTCCTAACTCCTGAGTTATTTAAAAAAATACTGTGATGGAACTGCAGAACTGAAAAAGGAAATATGAACAATAAATACCTAACCTCTTGCAAAAAAAAATCAGACTTTTTGTTTTTAAGCATATTTCCCGCATCCTACCATCTCTTTGGAAGAGGACTCACTAAGAACAGGTCTTAGGACACCAGAACAGAGAAGCCTTCTTTTTTCAAGCCCTGGAGGAAAGATCAGTGAAGGAGCCCTAAGGTGACACTAGACACAGAAGGCCTTTGGGAGCAGGTATGGAAAACCACCTCATGGCAGGGCGGCGAGCTGCAGCAGAACCCCCAATCCTGGCCCGGGGCTCCTTTGAGGGACACAGACCCTCCTAGTGATTGTTAACAGGGGCTGGTCCACCCGGAGACAGAAGGGTCAAAGATGCAAAAGTCCTCAAAACACTCTATCCCTCAGACTTCTAAAATGTGCAGATGTTTTTAAACCAGCAAACTCAATGCTTAAAAGTCCAAAAGAAATCGCCACATTTTCAACTCATGAGGCAAGCTGGTTGCCAACAGCCACATACAACCAGCTGCATGAAGTGAGTGTCCGCCCCCCTCAGCCCCAGCCCGGGCTGGCCTCAGGGAGAACAGTTGACAGAGAAGCTCCCTCCAAGGCAGCTGTCTGTGGAAGGAAGGCTCTTCGTCCAGGTGTGCACGGAAAGGGAAAGCACCCTACTGCTTCATATTGTACTTTTAATTTGCTAAAGACTATATTTTTGAGCTCTTCTAAACCGAGAAACCAACTAACCCTAAGTTAGTATTTTACTCCAAGAATAATTGTATTTGTAAGGAATGATCTATAGGGAATGCTAAAATTATAAATTTAATACATCAATGTGAACTAAGGGAAGCAAAATCTTCTCAAGCCCTAAAGATTGAGTGTTATTTTCTGCTAGCTCCTGAAAGCAATTTGAGGAAAATAAAACAGAAAGACACAGAATCAGTAACAATAACAATGATAATATAATACAAAGTTAGATTCCAACATTCAAGGGGTTGGTTCTTTGGTAAAACTGGACCATGATCCTATCAGGAGACAGTCCAGGGGTTAAATCTAGAATCTTGGTAACTGTTCTCCTTCTCCAGCCTGCTCTGAAATCTGCTCAGGTCAACAGGCAAGAGAAGGAGAAAAACTTACAAAGCATTACCAGCAGTTTTCCTGCTCGTGTTCTTTTCAAGAATATTCCTGTTTTGAGGGATGTTTTCCAAGAAGAAAAAACAAAACAGAGGCTGCTTTTAATGACTGAGAAATGGGAAGTGTCTCTGGGTACGGAGGGAAAGCTCACAGGTGTTGGTGAAGAACCAGCACTTGTCAGTCACGCACACGACACAGTTTGCGGGCACAACCCCCAGGTTGCAGCTGTGGGCACCACAAGGAAAGGCTTCTGGGGAGACGGGCTCCCCAAAGTGGCTAAAGATTCTCACATTATCAATATGATAATAATAAATCAATTCACCTAGTGAACCTGGAGATTAGCTCCCCCTGAAGCCCGAGTTCTGAGAAGAGGGCTCCACAGCACCTGAGGCTGGCCTACGGTCTCACAGACAAGTCTCCCTACCCACTTTCTGAGGAGATACGCAATTAATATTCAATACAGGAGCCGCCCTCCCTTGTCTGGGGTGAGGGAGGAAGGGTAACCTAGATCGTACCGCCAAAAACCCACCTGCAGCGTAATCAGGAGGCCCCCTGTTTTGCACACATCTGCAGAGCCCCACCACAGTTCTGGACCTGACACCTCGGAGTTCTATTATTTGTACTTTTATTCATGCAATTAGCAAATCCTGAACGGTGTCTGCACTGATTCCTTTCCTGGGGCCACTGTCAAAGAGCATAAGCTGCACTCCAGGTCTGCGGGCTCGCCTGCCACTTTGTGGCAGACGTGCTGGCCAGGGGAGGTCAGTGCGTGCAGTGCCCTCTCACACCAGCATCGTGTGTGTGCCAGAGTGTGCTTCTAGGGAGGCACCCAAGAAGTCTCAGAAGGAGGGAGTGGGAAAGGGGAGGAGGGAAGCACAGAGAAACCCTCTCTGCCCTCCGCTGTTAGTGTTGTTCTGAAAGAGAGGGCAGGGGGAGGGGTCCAGGCCACTGAACCCACACACCAGCTCTCCTAGATGGCCAGGAGACACCAGGTGCAGTCCCCAAACTGACATCAGCACCCCAGCAGGCATGCGTGAGCATCAGGACAGGAGCACACACGGGCCTCACCTCCCCTCTCACTCGGGACAATCCGCCCCCTCCCCGCCTCTGTCTGCTCCAACTTTCAGTTCTCCTTGACAGAACAAGCAACTGAACAGACTGAACAAATGGGAGGAACTCCTGTCTCCTGTACCTTTTCTGTAAAAAAATAGGTGAAGATGATCCATTTAAAAATGGGTCATCTTGAGGTCCAGGATACACAGTTAGATTCATGGGCCCCAAACTATATATTTGCCTCTGATATTTCTAACCAGGTTATGGCTGCTGCCTATATTTTTGCATTGTAGGGCAAAAGATCCAAAATCTCCCAGCAATGGTTTGAAGAGAAAGGGACCAGGGTAACCAGAGAAAAAAATTAGGTTTGTCTTCTAAGCTGCATTCAGGTCCCAGGGTCGCTCTGAAAAGGAGGGAGAGGAAAGGGAGCGAGGTACAACCTGGAGGCTGTGACCACAGCAGCTTGTTACTGGGACAGAGCATCTTAAAAACAGCTGACGTCGAAATGCAGGAATCCAGTCCGTGCCACAGTTTTTAACACAACTGCCTCTCCCAAGGTGCTTTCGGGACACTGAGTCCGAGGGCCAGGGGTCAGACAGCCGAGGGCCGACGTCCACTTCCTGGGATTCCTGCAGGGCCCTACCCGATCTGGATCTGTCCTGAATACATGGTGAGAAGCAGCATGATGGTGAAGCCGGTCAAGAGGCCCAGGTTCTGGATGACAAAGGGGACCAACATGCTGCCCTTCCATTCGTCCTCCTGGCAGACTTCATTCATCTCAGGGAACTGCGGAAGGAGAGAGAACAAGGGCGCTGCAGTTCCGCCCTCAACCCTGTGAGCCCCGGAGAACCCAGCGCCACGTAGACGTGGTATCTAACACCTGTTCTCCTATTTACCCCATTCACACTTATACTGTAATGGTAACACAATTAATATATAACATGACTACTGTAATACTTAATATCATTGGGGTGAAATTACACACACACACACACACACACACACACACACACACACACACATCTTTACAAAGAAAATTCACAGCAATAGTCTCTGGAACTTGCCTGGAACAGCCTTTCTCCAAGGCGCTTACCACTACAGCTGACCCTTGAACAACATGGGGGTTAGGGACCCTGCCCTTGTGTAGCTGAAAATCTGCATGTAACTCAACCCCTCAAACTTAGCTGTCCCTCAGCATCACAGGGGATTGGTTCCAGGACCAACCCCTTCACCATGGATACCAAATCCATGGATGCTCAAGTCCCTTGTGTAGAATGGCTTAGACAATGCATACAGTCAGCCCTCCACACCCTTGGATTCCCAACCACAGATGGAAAGCAGCACAGGATTTTACTGAAAAAACATCCATGTACATATTGACCCACTCAGTTCAAATCCTGTTGTTGTTCAAGGGTCAACTGCACCTTACAGCTACAGAGGTAAACCAAGTACTATACATGCATACACTCCTGGATATGCGTAGATACTGGCTAAAAATAACTGCTTGGATAAAAATAAACTCTTCATTGTGGTCCTTAAAAACACCTGCAAAGATCCTTCTGCCATCAAAATGTTACAGTCCCCTCTTTGGGAAATCCAGCAACTACATCAGGGGACAGAGAGTGGTGCTATGACTCCGGGCCTCTCACTGCCAGCTGGCAAGGCAGGCGAGAATGAGACCTTCCGATTCCAGTGCTGCAGAAAACCCCCGCCGCGGGGAGGGCGCCCTACACGGAGGGAGAGAATCTAGAATCTAGGCTGGATCTTGGTGGTCTATTCTCATCATCTTGTCAAAAATATTATTTTCAAAGACTATAGAAAATAACTCATGTAAACATGCCAAAGAAAAGGGCATGCCCACTGACAAGTTTAGTCACACCAAAGATGTGACAAACCAGGTATCTCACCAGCAAACTGAAATCTACTTACATGGTTACACCAAATGTCCACGGCACAGCACAATGTGCCATCAGACTCCTGATAAGGCCACTCACGGGTCTAGAAATATCTGTCCTGTAACACTTACGTTTTTAAGTAAGGACCCTGGAGTTGGGTTTAAGAGTTGTTTTTTTTAAGGACACGTGCTAAAAGAAACACTGGCTTTTTGTTCTCTAAAATCTAATGTCCGTCTAAAAAGCATGGAATTATATACCTTACACAGGTGAATGGTGTGGTGTGGGAGGGATCCCTCCATGAAGCTGCTATCAAGACCCAGCTAACCAACGTCTCCTCAGCGGTCCCCCTACCCAATGACTTCAACGACCCAGGCCAGTTTGGCCACGTGCCCACGGTGTAAACTGTGGGAGAGAGACTCACCATGTCAGCCAGAGAAATGTACAAGAACATCCCTCCAGCCAGCGCAAAGATCCAGTTGGCGGAGAAGTGGCTGCCGGCCAGGATGCCAAAGGCCAGACCCACGTAACAGCAACAGGCAGAAAGAAAGTTGAAGAACAGCGCCTGCTGGAGGCTCATGCCGGCATTGAGCAGGATGACAAAGTCTCCTGGAGTGGGGGGGACAGAGGGGAGGGGGGGGACAGAGGGCATGATGAGGGCAGACTCCTTACAAACCTGGCCGAAGTCTGGGTGAAAATCAGGAAGCCCGGACAGGAGACAGGACTGACCAGGCGAAGGCGCCCCTCTGTGTCTGGGAGCAGGCTTATCTCTGCTGGCAAAGCTGGCCGTGTACATCCAGCTGAGAGGCTGACGATAACACGAAACAACAGCCAACTAGCCACAGCCCCATTTTTCTTCTGACTGATGGTGAAACAGAAGGTGCTTCCCTCCTCACAACCACAGGGTATTTTTAGGAAACTAAATTGAGACTGAGGGAAGTTAAGTAATTGGCCCACAGTCAACAAACCAATAAATGGCAAGCCCAGGACTTGACCTTGAGTCTCCAAGCCTCCAAAGTCCAGCCTTTTTATACTCCCTCTGATAAAATGAAGGGCCTCCCACCCAACAACCTCTGGGTCATCGACTCCTTCCACCCACCGCACTTCTGACACGCATCTCAGTCTTTGGGAGAGTCAGGGGACGCTAGAAACAAGGTGCACTAGGCACTTGGAAGAATATTGCACGGCACGTAGGGGGTCCTTTTCACTCCCTTCCCTGTTCGTCTTCATGATAAACCTACGAGGCAGGTACTGGTATCTCCCCCAATGGAGAAGTGAGGAAACTGAGCCATAGCATAGGATGCCACAGGGAAACAGACATCCTTGTAAAACACTCCATCATTTTCAATGACCAACTTTCCATGATTAATTCAACTGTTAAGAATTAGTGGTTAGGGTTCACACCGCATAAAGAATGTATAAATGAATTACAAGTACTTTGAAGGGGGGAGGAGTCAGCCCTTCAGGAAGCCCCACAGGAAGGGTGCCAGTGCCAATAACGAGGCAGCCGAGCGGCCTGGGGGTGGGTGCGCGTGCACTCACCCAGCTCGTGTGGGAACTCCTCACAGAGAATGGCCACCGAGGTGCTGATGCCTTGGAAAACAGACACGGTGAAGGAGGCTCCAATGGCCAGGCCGTCAATGAAATTGTGGAGGCCGTCGCTCAGGGTGATCATCCAGGCCAGAGTGCCGATATCGGAGTAGCGGACGCCTTTCAGCCAGTAGCAGGCACTTTGGGAGGCCTGCAGGTCCTATAGGGAAGCCAGTTCAAAGTAGGCCTGAGTCATCAAGACCACTACTGCCTGAAGGTCCCCACCCAGTGGCAGATGGCCCACTGACCTGGACAGAGAGTGAGCCCACAATGACTTTCTCGTCCATCGAGGGGGCCTTGCTGTCCAGCTCACTGCCGCAGTGCTGAGGAATCATGTGGTCCAGGTCCCCATTCTGCAGCTTCTCCGTCACTCCCTCCTCCTGGTCCTTCTTGGAAGGAAGCGTCTCGGGGGCATAATGACTATGCCCGTGATGATGCTAGAGGGACAAGAAGCAGTGAGTGACATGCTCACCCCAACCACACAACTTCCTGAGATCCGCTGAGTCAGCGCCCCAAATGCTCGGGAGACCCCAACCCCAGCTTCAGAGACAACGCCAGCGGGCGGCAGGCACAGGGCCCTGGGGACTGTTGTTAGCACTGAGCCAAGATGAGCGCAAGGGCCTGGCGCAGGAGAGAGACCAGAGCAGTGACGGCGGGGCCCCGGCTCATCCCAGGGGCGGCGCTGCTCCAAATATTTACAGCTCCTCCTTTGCAACGGCTCATTTTATTCTGTTCAGCAACTATTCTGGGAATGACGACGTAGCATGCACGAAAGGCACCTTCCTGGATTTACCCTGTAACAATCGGCCTTGTTTCTGTTGTCACACTTCATACGCAGTGCATGTCCACACCCCTCCTTAGGTGTGAAAGTAAGTTAAGGAAATCATTTGGAATAAAACAGAGAGGATACACTACTGCCTGGGAGAAGGCACATAGGCCAGGTCTGGTTTCTGGGCTGCCCTTGCCCCCGCCATTACCCTCGTGAGGTGAAATGGGGTGTCGACTCATGAAATCTGGCTTTAGCCCTCCCGAGCCCGCCGCAGCAGTGCCGAGCTGAGCCCACCACAACACACGGGCACTTCGGAGACAGATGCCTTCCCCAGAAGCATCTCCTCTAACAACAACTGGGTCTCACCTCATTCTTCTGCTTAAGGAGCATCTTCAAGATCTTCTCTGTGAAAAAGAAAAGATAGAAACCCCCAAACACCATGGCAGACTTGGGGACGTAATAATCCTCCAGAGGGTTGAAACCAAACGCCTGTGGACCCAGGAAAAGAAAATGAGTTTAAGAAAATAAACCACCTCCACAGGTCCCCTCTCGTCTCTCAGCCACTTCTGCGGCCGTGGGAAAGGGCACGTGTGCACAGGGGTAACTGCCGTCTCCCGTCTCCTTTCCCGGGAACGCTAACTCCCGATGGTTCCCGGATGTCCCATCACCAGGCCTACTAGGTTCCCTCTCGCTTAGTTTCTGATGTAAAAGACAGATCGTCTTCAGAACTGTACTGTCGGGAAGGAACGCTGGAGATGGCTTTCTACTCTTCATGAGGACTCTGTCTGTTTCTTCTGTTGCTAGACGCTGCTGGCAAATGCCTTACTGGAAGAGAAGGCACTTGTGCCCATTTGCACCGCTAGCTCCTGTCCCTGCACGATCTGCCTGTAAACACGAAGGGAGGCGGTGTAATTACACTTTCTAAAACGGGAACTCCATTCCCCAGTTAAATACCGAAAATTGCGGCATCTCCCTGGCCGCAGACCTCCTGGTGACCACAATGCCAAGAAAGCAGACAGTGTTCCTGCACATGTCAGTGTGGGGGCTTGTCTTGAGTTCCTTCTGGAAACCCTGCTTATTATGAGGGAGGGGTGGACAGAATCCACTGCGGAGTGGACTGGAGGAGAAATCAGGAGAACTCCTCTCCCAGGGCTGCTCTGGACTGGTGGCGAGGCCTGGGGAAGGGTCCGGTGACCTGCAGCCCAGCTTTCTGACAGGAAACCCCTCTTCAGGGAATGCCCTCCAGCCTCCTCAGGAGCAGGTCCAAAAGAAAAGTGGTCACCAGAACCAAGTACTCCAGATTACCTAAAACCTTAGTGTTTTTCCTTTGTTCTTTTAAGGGGGAAAATGCAATCTCTACCCACTAGTCTAGTTTTGGAAGAGACACAAAGGGCAAGTTCTAGAGCGGAAACGACACATTCAGGTCGACTCTCCAGGACAGTGAAATCGTCCTAGGGAAATGTGGAGCGAAGCCAGGCAGCCCACGTGCTCCACACGAAGCCACGGCGGGGCACAAGGGCAAGAGCAGGATCGCTCTTCAGGAATGGTGAGCCTGGCCTCTCGGGCACGGGCTCTTGGCCAGGTCAGGGTCCTTATCTGGTCAATGCGCAAAGCACACTTGTCCTCCAGATCTCACAGTTTATCTAAGGATCAACTACGAAAACACAGGCCCACATCTGGGAAAACAGAACGTAGGAAGCAGCCTGTGGCACCATCTGTGTGCTCCCACTGGGCTCTGCCCCGGCCTGTCCGACCACCCGGGAGCAGGGCCGCCTGCTTCCCGCGCCAGCCGGTCTCCTGGAGACACGGCCAAATCAGAGGGAACTTCTCTGGGGCCGTCTGCCTGACTGACGCAAAGTCTGCACTCCCTCCTCTTCTGTGGACCATTTCTCACCAACCTGAGCAGAGGCACAAAGGTGCCTTCAATGCACGTGACGCCAGACAGCTCTATTTGGGTCACCTTTGCCTCAGAATGCCCTAGCAAGGACGGACCTCTTCATTGTGGCTTGTGGATTCTGTGGAGATGCCCGTTTGTTTGCTGTGTGCTGGGAGTCCTCAGCTGGAGGCCTCGGTGACCTTCCTACACTACCCCTTCTCACCAACAGCCAGACAGCACTTCCCAGATGTCACTCACACAACTCTCACGGCATCCTCATGAGGTCAGGCCCACTGTCGTCCCCATTCAACACGATGAGGACATGGAAGACAGTGAGGTGAAGTGACTTTCCGCCTTCCCTAGCTCTGCCTGTCTTAGCGCCACTTTCCTGAAGGAAAGGGCCGCTTCTCTGTGCCTTCCGCTGACCCGGAGGGTCCTCCCGCTGCGCCCGCTGTCCCCAGGAGACGAGGCGCTCCTGGGCCAGGAGCCCTGGCTTGCCATACCTCGGGGATGAGCTGGAAGAGGGCGTTGGAGTAGAGGGTGCCAATCGCCAGAGCTATGAAGTAGAGCAGCAGCCTCTTGTAAAAGGTCTTCTTCATGAAGGGCACCACGCTGGCCCCCATGAGGGAGCAGAGGGAGATGACGGTCACGCAGAGGAGACCGTATCCCCACACTGCCGTCGGGGGAGAGCCAGCCCCACCCAGGACCGGGGGAAGGACGAACGCCCCACAGCATGACACCCGCCATTGAAGGGCCAGGAGGTGGAGGGGTGGGGAGACAAGGAGGAAGGTTGGGGTGGATATTAACAAAGGTGACAAAAGAAAAAATCAGAGAGACAGGGAGGGAGGGAGAGAGAAATAGAAAATTTATTAGTGATTAAAGTCCAGTGAAATTTCCTTCAATCAGTTCAGAGGAAATGAAGAGGAAGTCAAGATGACCTTGGAACTCTGTGGCTCCTGCCCCCACTGACTTTGGGTCGGTGCACCTGCCAGCTGATACGACTGGCAGGGCCGGTGCTACCTTGTCACACAGCCAAGGTGAGCGCAGGCCTATCCAGAAGCTGCCACGGACAGCAGACGGTGGACCCAAGGGCCCTCTTTACCAGGAAACTAGAGCAGCTGGAAAGAGACTGATCACCATGCTGCCGTGTCTGCTCTGTGCATCTGCCCCGTGCCAGGTCGGCAGGCGCCTGCGCCAACGCCTGCCCCTGGTCTGGTGTGTGTGCAGGAGACAGCAAAGTGCAGGTGAGGTGGCAGAGAACGAGCCAGGCCTGAGACCCATGAAATCCAGATTAACTTTTCAAGGTTTTTTTGTTTGCTTGTTTTCAGGGAGGGGGCTGTGTCCTTTTGTTTCGAGAAAGCTCCAGCACAGAGAACAGAGTTCCAAGATCGCCCCGCACAGCAAAGGTTTCCTCTACCATCTCCCAGCGCCACACACTCCGGCCTGGACACAGTGAGCCAGGATGAGGTGCTCGCCGGTGAGCCGCAGGGCCGGAGTGTGGCAATTACTGCATTTCCATTCAACAGGCAACGAGGTACTTCATTTAACCTAATTATTAAAAAATTAACAAATTTGGCTTTTGGAGCTGAAAAAAATAGCCCAAGATGAGGCCTCCCCTTGGGAGTGCTTGCGAGGTTCACGGGGGATTTTGAGATAGCGTGGAGATATTTATCTGAAACCAGATTCCTTCTCCCGCTGCTGCCGGGAGCAACAGTCAGGGCCTGGGCGCCTCTGCTGGCCGAGAGCCTCTGACTGGGGGAGGCTGGGCCCCGTCCACATGGGCTCCCCACGGCAGGCCCTGCCTCCACCCCAAAGGAGGCCCCCCACGTAATCACCGCCCGCCTGTCCGGACAAGGGCAACAGACTGTCAACTTGGGTCTTATTTTTTTTAGCTCCTCAGAGGTCACAATTAAAAAACACAATTAACGAACATTTCCAAACAGTCAAGTGAGGACACCAGGAAGTCAGTCCCATCAGGAGAAAGTCGAGATGCAGGGTAGGAGGGTGCAGAGCCCCCTCCTCACTGATCTCGTTCTTTCCATTCCATTCGTTTTCGTGGGCTCTCTCGGCTACGAATTATGGCCTGCTTCAAAAAAACAAAGGATCCCTCATCTTTTAGGCCAGTGCCAGTTCTGTTTATCAGCTGGCAACCTCTTTTCCTTTCGCCACCTCATTCCAGATGCATAATCTCTCGGTGGCACCTGAGCACTGAGAAGGCCTCCACTTAGCACCGAGGGGCGCACAGCGCCAGGGGCGCGCACAGACATCACTGGCCACAGCTTTCCTTCCCAGCCCTGCCAACTGAGCCTAGAAAAGGCGGCGAGGCGGAGGGCAGAGGTCAAAAGCCTTGCACCCGACATCACCTGAGGAAGCAGAGGTAACCTGGTGCCCCCGGAAGGAGTAAAGGCCCCTGAGATCCAGGGTCAGAAGTCACTGGTGTGCCCTGAGATGAGGGAGAGGTTAATTGGTCAGGCGCAGTTGTCAGAGGCCATAGAGCGCGGGCGGAGGCTGGATGTGGGCGGGGACAGCTCCGCTGACGCCCTGCCCTGCAGGAGGAGGCCGAGAGTGCACGCACGCAGGTTCTACTGCACCTCTGGGATGAGCTGGAAGAGCGCGTTAGACAGCAGCGTCCCGATGGACAGGGCGATGAAGTACGTGAGCACACGGCTGAAAAACGCTTTCTCTGTGCACGGCAGGACAAGGACTCCCAGGAGAGAGGCCAGGTTAATCACCGAGACACTGAGGAAACCAAAGCCCCACACTGTGGAGGAACAAAAACAGACGAGGGCCCCCATTACCAAGGGCGGGGTGCTCCTGAGGCAGGGGCGCACAGCGGTCTACCAGCCCCTTGGCAAATATTTCTTGAATCTGTCTCCTGCTGGGTGCTGTGGAGAAGCCTAAAAAAATACTGCACAGCTGCTGTCTTTCCGGAGCTCCCCTTTTAGGTATGGGCAGGTGAAAAGAGGAAAGGTTAGGGGTTAAAGGATGATGACAGGAGGCAGTGAGGCACAGCACAGGCAGCCTGTGCCAGGTGGCCCGTGGGGCAGCCACACTGCGCCACGGCGTTGCAGGAGGAAGCTCCGGGCCCAAAGGGCCCGGTGCACTAGCAGACCACGGTGTGTCCACTGGCCTGGAGCAGAGGGACCAGGAGGGGCAGGGGAGAAGGATGGAGTGGGCAGACAACACACCCTGTAAGGTCTGAAGTGCCAAACTGAAAAACCAAAGCACTGGCCTCCTGGGGCTTCATGAAACTAAAGTGGAAAAGTGGCCGTGAAAAGCAACTGATAGTCGGGCTGGTCCAAGAGCCCAATAATGAACATTCAGCAGCAACTTGTCCCGTCTGACAACACGCTGAACCAGCCTTGTAGTGCGAAGACAGGGGTGGAACTGTCACTTTAATGCGTCCCCCCCGATGTTGATAATGTGGTCACTAGTTAAACACTGAGCAAGCAGCACTATCGATCGGCCAAGGGCCACATGAAGACAGGCACGGACAGCAGGTCCTCCGGCCCCAGCTCACCTTCCACTGGGCTCGGCCCCCCCGCTTGCGTCTGCTCATTCTCCTCATCCTTCTGATTCTTGGAGGCGCAGGCCCGGGAGTGCAGCTGCTGGAGGATGGTGGGGCAGAAGTCCTGGAACTCACTCCTCCCGATTCGGGACTGGTCGCTGAGGTTGTGGGCAGCAAAGAGGGCTCCAGAGCTGAAGCACTGAAACACAGACGAGGGGCAGAGAGCCTCTGAGAGACCGAAGTCATACCTTGCCCTGGGCAGTGACAGACTCAGCCTTCCAAGGAAAATAAAAGAAGACAGAATTGTCCGAATTTCTGTAAAACTAATCTCCAGCAGCAAGAGCAAAGTAGTCCTTCGACTTGAAAAACTGATAAATTATCTTGGAGAGTGCCACTGGGCTCATGCATACCCGACACACAACATCTGTAGATGGCCACCCAGAACACTGAATTCCAATCACTAGGGGCAGGATGTGGCTTCTAGAAAGCATGATGCTACTGCACACCTGAAGATCCGGCTTCAAAGCAAATCTGGCTGCACATCACAATCGCGCAGGGAGCTATTATACTGAAACACAGATTCCAGATACTTCTCCAGAGCTACGGGGCACTGGCTTCCGTGGAGCACGGGTGGGCTGGCCAGAGGACATGAGCCCTCAGTCCCCTTGGAAGGCAGCAGGGAGTGGCTCTCACACAGCATTCTATGAAACATGGCCATTTTCCTTCTAATTATACTTTATACACGTCAGTCTTTATCTGAGTTTGGATTTATGCAGGCCTGTCTCCACAGTCAGCCTTCTGGATTGTGCAGACAAGGGAGCTTCTGGGCCCCCAAAGTTGAGGGTTCTGTTGACCCCCAGACACTGCTGTGGTGCTGCGTCAGCCCCTAGGGCTGCCTCCTCACTCACACAGACACACCCCATGCCTCTGTGGCTCTGCACCCAGGCCACACGGGTCCCTGATCTCTCCCAGCTCCACTCTCCTTCAAGAGGAAGCTCCCAGACACCCCCCCGACGAACCTCCCTGGACTCATTTCTGAATCCCACAATGACTGTCCAGCCGACAACACTTAACGCTTCACTTCTTGTCAGCTAATTTTGCTCCTGGTTGGTTGAGTGAATCTCCCATCTTGACAGTAAACCCCCTAAATGTGACTAATTTTTCCTGTGTCTCACAATACTCAGCACAGCAAACGCAGCCGAGATGAAGAGCCACAGCTGGCTGACTCAGAGCTGGCTGCTCGGATGAGCCCGGATGATAGGGAAGAAAGAACAAGAACCAGGAGCCGAAAGTCCTGGGCCTTCGTCCTGGTCCCTCCAGGATCTCCCCATGGGACCCTCAGCGTTCTGTCCCAGAGAATGAAGATTTTTCCACCTGCACCTAGGGGTGCTGGGAGGCTCACCTGGGAGAGGGGACAAAGGGCTCTGTCACCTACGAATTCTATTAGAAGCATTCGCGGTCCTGAGATCTCCAGCTTGCCAGCAATTCCAGGTGATCCCAGTGACCCCAGCTGCAGGGGAGAGTCTGGAGGACTGAGGACCCCCACCTCCTGGCTGCCCTTCGGTAGTGGCCTCACAATGCCCACGCAGGACAGCAGGCCTCGCTGCCGGAGACTCAGACATGCTGACCCGACAACAGGGGAAGAGCTGGCCTCTCTGCTCTGTCATCAGGGCCTGCCCACCCCAACCCTGCCAGCCTCAAGCAGCTCAGCCCTGTGAACAGCTGGACTGTGGACTGAGAGGGCAGAGTGCTGAGCAGAGCTGCGAGCCTTACCGTGGACAGGTTCCTTAGGGGCCAGGTGACGTTGTCCCGGCCCACTCCCACAGCCAGGTGGTTGAGCAGGGCCTTCAGCTGCTGCAGGGTAAGGCTGTCCCCCTCCCCGTAGTGATGCATGAGGTCCTGCAGGAATGAGGTCGCACTAATGGCTGGCGTCCTGGTGGACACAGCTCGAGTCTCAGGAGTAGCTGTCCATAAGCTGAGCAGGGTCAGCAGGAAGCAGGTAGGGAAGGCTGGGTGGAGCAGCTTCATGGTGACAAGGAAGCCTGTAAGAGCGAAAAGCCAGGTGAGGGTGGGGCTTAAAAACCCACCTCTGCTCTCACTGCCCCGTCTGCTGACTGCGGACACACTCCAACCCGACGTGTCTCTGCTCAGACTCGGAATCCAGTCGGAGTCAGAGCAGACTGAGTCTTCACCCCGCCGCCAGGGCCTCTATCTGGCTTTTCAGAAAAAGCCTTCTTTTGCAAGTAGAGCATAAAAAAAAATAAAGGGCAAATTCAACAGGTTTGACTAAATTTAAGAAAGTAAGACTATGCGACTAGGTTTTTGTAGAAGTCCTTATCTTTTAGAGATATTGAAATAATCATGGATTAAATAATATTCGGGATTTGCTTCAAAATAATGAAGGAGAGTTATCTACATGAGTGAGCACCAGACCGGCATGGACAGGAGCTGGTAGGAGCTGGTAGGAGCTGGTCCCTGCAGAAACTGAGCCGAGGGCAGACAGCAATTCACCGTACCATTTCTGTGTATGTTTCAAATTCTCCAAAGGGAAATCTAAAAAGTTAATATCTTGGGTTTGTTAAGAATACAGATGGAGCAGATGGAAGATGCTACTGCGACTTATTAAAATAGCAGAACAGACTTTGCACACAAGATACAAAACTAAATGTCAGTGAGGCTGAACCACCGAGTAAGATACGGCTGGTGGCTACATAAGTAACCTGGCCCTTGAAGCTCCAACAGAAGTATTTAAATCCTCTGACTCTGTAAGTTGACTTCTAGAATTTACACCAAGAGGAGCGACTCAAAAATAAAAAGGCAGAAGGATGTGTTACGGTCAGGCGAACTGGAATATCCCAACTTCAGGGGTCGCTACGCAGCTCTCGGAAGGAGACTATGAGCTTAATGTTAAGAAGAAAAATAATTATTTAAAAGAGTTAAGAACCGAGAAAGAATGAAAAAAATAAAATCTTTAAGATAGTAGGGCTACTTTCTTTGCTAGTCATTTATTCAGTAATAATTTAATTAGTGAAATAAACAAATACCAGGAAGGGAAGGAAAACAAGCCTCCTGTGAAACCCAGAGGCAGGAACCCAGGCCCTGCATCCGGCCGTTCCACCTCTGGGCCTTGGCTCGTGACAGGCGACCTCACAGGAGTGGCTCAGGGCAGGCTCATTTGCATCCCGGCTCTGCCACTTACCAGCTGCCCCATCTCGGGCCAGGGAGTAACCGTGTCAACATTCTAGAATCGCCTAGAGCAGTGCTGGCCTTGAGTGTCTGAGAGAGCTGGTTCGGATTTCCGCAATGCTGCTCACCCAGTGTGCCCCTGGCCACGTGATTGAGCTTCCTTCTTGCCACACCTCGGTTTTCTCCTCTGTAGAGCTGGTCTCGTCTAGAACACTCACTGGGTTATTGTGAAGCCTGAATGCCATGAGCCCTGACAAGTCACTGAGTGCCTGGGCCATAGAAAGCACTCAATAAAACATGACTATTCTTTTAAGATGTATAAAGAGCAAAGCTCCTCCATTTGAACTCCCACTCAGCGCAGACAGTGAGCTGATAACGGACCAGTCAGAGACACCCCTGTGGCTGACTCCACTGACCCCAGGCCTGCGGCACGCCATCACATGTCCCCGACAATGGACACACCTGGGACAGTCCAGGCGACATGGGGCGCATGCAGATCTGGGGACAGGAGACATGGCTCTTCATGGAATATACTCTGAGTCACACAAATGGATGGATTGGGCGTCAGCAAAAACAATGCTTGTAAAAGTGTCACTTTGAGATGAACAACTCTCAAATCTCCACCAAGAACCAAAAGTTAAATTTTGGTACGAAGGGAGGATCTTGGTCCAAAATGGCCAATCCCACTGTACAAAGCTGTTCTCTGCCTGACCACACTCATCTGCCGAAGGCCCGCGCCGGACTATCCAAGGGAAGAGCTGTGTGGGCTCGGGGGGGGGGAGGCAGAGAGATGATGGGGACCGCTGCTCGTGTCACCACGGCGTACCCTGCTCGGCACTGGCAGTCATGACCCCTTTAGGAGAAGTTGGGACACTTACCCTTGTCTCCTAAATGAGGAGATGGGGTTCAGAGGTCACCCATAGTCAGCAAGCAGAGCAGTGAGGTCAGAAACAGAATTTTTCATGAAAGAAAGCCAGGTCTGAAGGACATCGAAGTCAGGGCTCTCTTAACCACTGTCCCCACTGGGTGGAGAAACAAAAATACACGTCCCGGGTCCCCTGAAGAGCCACCAAACTCTGCACACCTCTGGGCAGATCGTCCCCAGCTTCTGTCCACCCCGGCAAGGCCCTGGGCAGGGGAGCCACAGATGCGCCTCCTCAGAGGCTGGCTGCGTCTCGGGACTCCTTCCATAACAACATTTCAACAACTGCTTCGCCTTCACTGTATTTCTCAAACACACCTGCAGTGACTTCAGAACACCAGAAAACAGACATAAAAACACTTACAGTTCTAAAGTATGAACTCAGCTGGATCTGGACAGGCATTCATGCCACGGATGGCGTTTACGAAGCACCTGCTCCTCACTGACCCTGGGCCCGTGGGCCCTGGCGAGGCAGCCTGGAGCCAGCGGACCGTCCTGCCTGGGCAGCATGCTGGCCCAACCCCGGCCCCCTGGAGTCTAGGAACCATGGTGGGGAGTGGCAGCAAGAAGGCCTGGTCCAGGCACCTAGCACTTGCTAAAGACACTTCAAATCCAAGTGACCCTGACTTTTGGCAGACACAGGAGGGGAACTTTCTGCTCCAGTGCAGATTTTTCTCCCCCTTAACTAGAAGTTATTCTTAGAAAAAAACAAAAGTTCATAAATGATTCTTTGGAGGAAAGAACAAAGAGAGGAAGAAAGTCTGGTGCAACTGATGGCGACGCTGGCCAAGTCCTCGCGGCCGGTGGCTTCAGCTGCAGGAGGAAGCCCCTTCTACTAAGGCCATGGAAGGGGGGGGGTGGCATTCGAGCCCTCCCAGGGAGCGGAGCCAACTGCCCTCAAGGACACCTTCCGGGAGCGGTAAGAAGAGCATTCAGGGAAGGCCATCAGAACAAGGCGGAGGGACAAAGGCTCGAGTGTGCTTACTGATGGCTCGGAGGACCAGGCTCCCACTAAAGCGAAGCTGGAGTCTCTCCACTCCTTTGTTCACCTGGGTTGGGTTCAAAGAAGGAAATTATTTTAGTGCCATAGTCCTGTCTCCCAGGCACCAGGCCCAACCCTTCCCATGGGAAAATGAAAGGCCCATGAGGAAGTCCAACCCTCTGCGGAACTTCCGGTCTCCTTGGCATCCTGGAGGCTCCAATCAGCACGGCAGCTGTAGCCACCCCTTCCCTGGGCCCAGAAGTATCTAGTCCTAGCAGCAGCACCCCGTCCTGTGGAAGCACCGATGGCTGCACCGACCACACTGCCTGTGTTTCTGGGCCCACCTCCCCTCTCAGACAGGGTCAGTCACTTCTCTGTGGGGTGACAGAGCAGGGCCATGCCATGATGCTTGGTCCAGAGGCTGGACACGGATGTGAGTGGAATAGACAACAGAGACCTGTGGAGCCGGGAGCTGCTAGGCCTCCAGATAAGTGCCGCCGCCCCTGACCACTGGCTGACCAGGCGGCCACCCTTGTCACTGAGACTCCTCTGTGCCCAGGAACGACATGTGGAAGATAGGATCAAATGCTCCAGAGACAGACTTGGCTGAGGCTCAGCTGTCTCCAAGGCCAACTGGTAAGCCACAGGAAGCGGGTCGGCCCTGTGCGTTGGAAACCCCACCCACTTAGGCTGGCTCCGCGGCCCCTCCGAGCCCGGGCCATGTGGGAGCACAATCCAGTCTGAGGCTGGAACTCCTGAGCCTGGGTCTCAGGCAGCGGGGCGGCGATCCATGCAAGGCAGCCTGAACCGGGTTTTAACAGCGCACTTTATTTAAAATTGAGAAAAGGCCGCTTGCCACAGCAAAGAATGAGCCCGGGGGTGGCGGGGTGGACAAAGTGTTGGCAGCAGGGGGGCAAGGGGAGCTGTAGCAGCAGGAAGATGCCGAGCTCGGCCGCTGCTCACGGGCCGCAGTGAGCCGTCTGGAGCCTTCTTCCCTCAACTGTCTTCACCCCGCCCGGCAGCCGAAGGGCATAAAGGAGGGTCTGGTCCTTTTATATTCCTCTCGGACAGCACAAGCCCCTTGAAGCACCTGTGGCCTCAGCACATCCTCCAGGGCTGGGCCCATCAGTGACCCAACTGCCAGGCAGCTCCCAGCCCAAGAACTCCAGGCAGACTGGCCTTTCTCCAGTCCCACCTGCACCGCACGGCAAGGCCAGGAATTATCAGCCCATCAGAACCATCTCCCAGGGGACATCCCCGAAGGCAGAGGGCTCTGAATGAGTCCGGGGCCACGTTCCTGAGCCTCCAGGAGGAGGGGTGTACAAAAATCCCTGAAACTGGCAGACAACAGAAAAAGCCAGGCCTCAGGGGGTGTGTGTGGGGGGGGAGGCTGAGGAATCCAACCTCCCTCAATTTGTCTTTGACGCAGCGGGTGCCACTAACAGGGCTGTGCCCTCTTTGGCAACGGGAAAATGGAATTGGGGTAAGAAGTCCGACTCACTGGTCTTGCCAGATCTGTTTGCTCCATTTGGAAAGAAGAAAACAACCTGTAGTTTATGAGTATTAGTGAAGATAAAGTATGTTCAAACACTATATAAAAATAAAGATTTCTGAGTTAAGATGGAGAATTGAAATGGAATCAAAATTTTCCTTCCCCTGATAATTAACACTTGAATACAAAAAAAAAAAATAGTATAAAGCAAGCAACCCCCCCAAAAAAGCCACCTAGGGCAGCCCAACAAGACAACAGGCAAAGCATGATACGGTAACTTCAAAACCACAGGCAAGGGAAGGGATTCGGGAGGCACCCCGAATGGCTCGTCTCCCAGCCCTCGCCCAGGCTGAAAAGCCACGGTGGGAAAAAAAAAGCCACAGTGATGAAAACAGAACCAGGAGAACTCTCACCAACTTCCCCCAAATCTGGAGTGGCCAACAGCCAATTCTGTTTCCTCTCCACTACAGGAGGAGTGGGAAAGCTGCTGAGAAAAACAGCGGACAGGTGCAGTTGGAAGAACAACGGGCTGACTCTCTCTGAGGGAAAGCAGGGCTCTGAGGCCACACACTGAATTGGGGGAAACTGCCTAATTCCAGTGAGTATTCTCTCCCCTCAACAGAAATGGAACAAAACGAAGTAAGTGGGCTGAGCCACACCACAGGGGCTGCTACCCAAACCCCAGAACAGAAGACGCTCCCCCTGCCCACCTCATCTGCACACTGCCACCATTCATTCAGGCCACAAAGAACAGGTCACAAACACCCAGCTCTCAGAACTGCTGTGGCTGGGGTGGGGACAGATCTCCCTCGGAGGCATGGTGGGAAGGAAGTCACTGTCATGTTTTAGAGGCAACAGAGCCAGAGCCAGATTGTAGCAGGGTGAAGCCAAGGGGGGGCCCCAGACAGGGATTTGGAATGGGGTCCCGAACTCAAGGTGTTCAGGAAATATTAGGATGTTCTCGCCGCCCCCCCAACAGGTGTGGGTTGGGGGAAGGGACAAACGGAGCAGGACCATTGAGAGCTGTTTTGCATAGCAACGGCTTTGCAGCTAACCTCTGGTGTGGTCGTTTAACACATCTATAACCTTTAACTGGTTGCATAGATATGTTAAATAGCTGTGGCCATGCTCTGAGCCAGGGGCATGGAAGTAACTTCCCCCCAAGATGTAACTGGGGGCAGGTCCCCCAAGTTACAGCGCATGGGAGCTTGGAGATGACTGGGTCCATGACATGGGGCCATGCCTGCCCCGACTCACGATGGCAGCCCAGTAAAGCTGGAAGGATATGAGAGTACTGGCAAGTGTAGCCAATTGTGGGAGGAGTCGGAAATGGGGCTGCAGAGGAAGATCGGCTGGGGGATTTAAACCAAGACGCGGCAGCCATTGAGGGAGAGCCATGCGGATTTGTTAGAGTGGGGGCTCCTGCGGCCCTGAGAGAGAGAATCACCATGTGGCTTTAGCAGAGATTCGCCATTCGACTTTGGCAGAGTGGCGACCCCCCTCCTCACAGCCATTGAAGGGAGAATCATATGGTCTAGGCAGAGTGGAGACCCCTGCAGCTTTAGAAGGGGGAACCACCACCCAGCTTTAGCAGAGATCCAAGTGACACAGCTGATGGTGCCGGGAACTGAGGGAGGCCTTCCAGCCGAGACGGATTACTGGGAAGAACCAGGGGCTGCCTGAGCTGCGGACTTCTATTTCTTTTCCTGAGATACGGTACCCCATACTGGGCAAAGGGGGGAAGGAAGGACTGTGTGTGTTTGTGGGTGTTTTAAGGGACTTTGGGATTTTGATGAAGACATTAGGTCACTACTTTAAGTCTGTATAGCATCAAATAAACATTTCCTTTCCTTTTCATGAATCTCTGGCATTGAGAGATGTCTTTCCTATAAGGTGGTGGACATAACGAACCTGGGGGGTTCCTTTTGGGTAATAGTACATTGCCCTTGCCCCCCCCCCCACCTTATTCTGTAACAAGATAGCACTAGCAGGAACGGGAAAAGTAGCAGCAGGTGGGCTGTGTGAAAGACAAGGCCGCCAACCAACTCCCAATGACCGTTCACACTGCAGAGTGACTTAATTGGAAGGCCAGACGCCACCAAACAGCTCGAAGATGAGATTATAAGACAAGATGAGATAAAAGGAGATGCAGGCTTGCTAACAAAACAAAATCACTTAAGAACTAAACAGTAAATCATAGTAGACAGAACAAAATCCTGTCCATAATTTAGAATAAAAGCACTGCCAAGGAAGGACTGAGGCCACCAAAGCGGACGCAGAAGTTTAAGACAAATGAGGGCAAACACAGCCACGCGCCACCTAACCACAGGCAGTTTCGTCACTGCGTGAGTGTCGGAGTGCGCACACAGACCCAGGCCGTGCACTCGAGTGGTCTGTAGGGAGGGAGAGTGACTTCCCCCGGACCGTCTGGGCTCTCGGCTGAGACGTCCCTGTAAGAAAAGACAGATTGACAGAAGAAGAAACCACATAATCTGCTGCACACCTGGGAGAGACCCAGGAAAACTGAGTAAGTCGCCCCAAACGGAGGAAGGCACCACCGTAAGTGACCGCCTTCAACTGAAGACAAAGCGGGGAGAGTCAGGTGCAGGGAGGGGCTGCCCCGAGAAGTGCGGTAAACCGGGGTCAGGTTGTTAAAACTGTTATGCGGGTGCAGGTCGCTGCCGCGTGCACGGACAGTTTCCAGAGATCAGTCCATCTCACCCGTCCCGGCACAGTGAGGGAGACACCCGCACCAGGCAGGTCCCCTTGCAGACGTGAACATCTTGTCACCGACAGGGACTTCTGCTCGGTTCTCAGAGCTGCTCCTGGGCCCGCTGTCTCTTCAAATTAGCCAGCCTAAGACGATCACTGTGCCACGTGGACAAGTCTGTGGGTGAAAGATTCTATTGCCCCACGGCTCCTAGGCTCTGCACCTGTACCGCAGCTTCTCATGCTGACACCGCAGGCAACCGCACTGCAACACCGGGACGGCTCCCCCCGGAGCTCCTCAGCTTGTCACGGTCCTACGGAGCTTCTGTCGTACCTGCAGTCGGCTGTAAGGTCACTGCGGGGCCGGTGGCTGTGACAAGGCAAAGATACCAATGCGGGGATCGCTGGTGTTCCCGCAGCACCGAGCCTGAGAACGGAGTGGAGGGCATTTCCTGGATAAATAACACGAGACTTCCGCCCTGGCTGGTGTAGCTCAGTGGATTGAGCGCGGGCTGCGAACCAGGCATTGCAGGTTCGATTCCCAGTCAGGGCACATGCCTGGGTTGCAGGCCATGTCTCCCAGCAACCGCACATTGATGTCTCTCTCTCTCTCTCTCTCTCCCTCCCTTCCCTCTCTGAAAATAAATAAATAAAATCTTTAAAAAAAAAAAAAATAACACAAGACTTCCCTGAGAGGGAAGGAACAGAATCTGAAGACTGAAGTAATAAGCCGCATTCCACAAAAATGTGAGGCCGAACGCTTTACACGGAGTTCAGTGAGGGTACTGAAACGTTACGAGACTTTTTTAGGTATTCAGAGGAGACTTTTTTTTTGCACCAAAATATTTTATTACAAAAATTGTTAAACATACTAACACTTCTTTCAAGTGGCAGAAAATTCAGGATGCCCTCGCCTGCCCCACAGGGACATTCAGTAGCAAAAGATGCAACGATGTTTACACAATTCCGAGAGAAAGACAATGTGAACCACAGAGAAGATTCCCATCCAAGATGCCCTACAGATTTGACAAAGACAACAGGCAAAAACTCCCAAGCATGACAGTCAGAGAATAGTCCCCTTCCGGGGTGGGGGCCCGTGGGGGGAGAATGACATAGAATGAAATGCCGCTAATTAATAGAGAACGTGATTTAAAAAAAAAAAAAGAGCCCAGGAATGCAGAAACCATGGTAAGACAATCGATGGCAAGCAATAAACCCTTCAAATAAGACACATAAAACAACTATGTGGATTACAGTTACAGGGAAGAATCTCAATGTTACAAAAATGGACAATTTAACAACAATTAAAACAACCAAGAGACGGGATGAAAGGAGCTGGGAGAGGTGAAAATGCGAATGTCCCCTTTTTCATGCCGAGAGTCCATTTTCACTGTTGGAAATAGAAACATGGTTGATTACTTTTATAACTGAGGAGTCAGGGAGAACTTTCTAAAGATGGTGCAAAACCTACACATGGTAAAGGCAATAATTAATAAAGCTAAAACCCAAAACCGCCAAGTGTTCTACACCTAATTCGTGCATTCCCTGTGTGGCTGGTCATCCAGCGACTCTGCCCACCCATCGAGTGAGCACAGGCCACAGGCCTCTCTCCTCTTGGCCGGGCTGGGATCCCCTTCCAAGCACAGGGCAAGTATCACCGCTCCAAAGCCCGGCCAAGCGGCCCAGGTCTCAATGGGCCCTTTCTTCTCCTGCCTCTGCTGGCCTCCCACCTGACTGCTCTCCAGCACGCCCCAAAGGATGTGTTCTCTTCTCCAGACCCCACGCCCAGAACCTCAGCCGCAAGCTTTGGCCCAGGGTGGGAGATTTCGGTAGACACTACAGGAGGGCTGCCAGGGGCACCTATGGCAGCAGCCCACTTACTCTCCCCTCGTGAAACCTCTGGTAGCTGGGAGGGATGGGATGAGGAAACATAAAGACAACACTGGTGATGACCGGGAAGCAGGGAACAAAATTAGAACCAGCAGGCCGCTGCTTGCCGACCGTATTTACAGAGTCCCCCACTGCGCAGCAGTGCTGTGACAGGGAGGCTGGGAAGGGCAGAGGCGGGGTCAGCCCAGGGCGGCCAGTGCAGACAGCAGGGATGGCTGACTTAGCCACCCGCTGAGTCCAAGTGAGGACCAGCAGGGGAGCCGGGAGTGTGTCAGCCCGGCTCCACTGTCCCGGCCGGAGCCTGGGCTGGACAGAGTGGAGAAGTCTTCCAAAACTAACTGACTGCGTCAGGCAGCCCAGCGAGCAGGAGCCAGCCAGCGCTGCCTCACCCAGGGCCTTCCTGGCCACCAGAGGCGTGGCAAGAGCCGCCACTATTTTCATCACTATCCAGTAACATTTCCCAGACACCCAGTTGCAAAAGTCTGAGCTGCCGTCCCTCTAAACCCACTCCTGTTTGTCAGGCCACGGGGCCCGGCGTGTGGATTAGGAATTTGGCGCAGCTCACATCCACCGCTTACACCACCCACTGAATGTCAAACTCCCTGACATGTTGTTGTTCAGGGTCAAAAATAATAGTGACATGTATGGTCTAGTGGCTAAATCATCAGACAGTAGGACAAGGTGGGCAGCCCTGGGCTCAAATGTGAGGCCTGCCACTAACTTGCCCTGTGTCCCCAGCACCATTACACTGTGCTCTATCCAACCTGCGAGCAGACCCCGATAAACAGGAGGGCTCAAAGGTCAGTGTACAGTGCACACCTTGGGTCTGTTCCTCCTGTCCTGGGTCCTCCAAGTTCTCAAGCCTACCCCCTCACTACACCTGCCTATTCTCGGTGGCAGCTCAATGACCTTTTCTTCCAGGAAGCCTTCCTAGACCACTCTTTGATCTCCAACTACTCTGGACTCCTAATTACCTGCTCTCCCACGGTGCCCCTCCAACAGGTTTTTGTTCTTGGAAGGCAGAGAGGGCCCTCCCCTCACCTTTCCTGGCAACACAGGGGGCAGAAGCAGAGAATTTCTGCAGGAAGGTTGGAAGGCTAACCTGTCTTTGCACTGAAGTCTGTCTGCACGGCTCCCCGGGCGTGCTGACCAGCAGGGAGCTCAGCACCCCCTCCCAGGCGTTCTAACTCTCCAGGGCCCACAGACCAAGGTTAACCCTGAAGTCAGCTGTCAGGACTCTTATTATGCTCTTCTTGAGACAGAACAACCTCCATTCCTTCAATTTCACTTATACTCATTGGACTAAAAGCTGGCTACACCGACAAGCCTTTTACGAACTCAGTCCAAGAGTTCATTCCTTTAACAAGCACCCCTGCCTGCCCATTTCACACCGGGAATCGTGCAGGGCCTGGGTGCCCAGAGCGGGCCCTCACAGTGCAGGGCGGGCACCGGTTCAACAAGTGACTTGCAGGAATGAGGACGGCAGGGTTATGCTTTGACGGGGCTCAGCCAGGCGTTCTGAGCAGGAAGGAACTCCGTGCAGGGTAGCGAACGGCTTCGAGAATCATCAGGAAAGGTGGAGAAACAGCCTCTAGACTGAGCTCCCAGGAGCTACTCCCAAAGAGCCAGCGCACAGCCAGGCTGCCGAGGAGCCGGGGCCCTGCCGCCAGCAGAGAGCCGCGGCCCGAAGAAGTGGCCTGCTCCCATCCGGCTGCCCTGCTGTGACCCACACCAACAAGATGCGTGTCCCAGGGCCCATCCGGAGGAAGGGGATGGCCACGCACTTCAGACGGGGTTAAGGGCAGCTAGCTGGCAGAATCCAAGCCGCCGTGAGTGAACTTTAATGCCAGGATGTCTGGAAAGTAGATGTTTTCGATTCTCCTTGTCTAGTGGGCTACACTGTAACTGACTGCCCACAGCAGCATACTTGGTAGTGGCAGGAGGCACGGTTAATAAACACGCCAGGACGACAGGAGTAAACTGCATAGCTTCCTGCACGTGGGCGCTTGGTGAGCAAGCCCACCCCACCCCCCAGATCGGGATGAGGCGGAGCACAGGAGGCCACAGAGAATACAGTGGGGCAGGCAAGCCTAGTACCAGGGCAGGTGCTAGGTTCCTTCCTCCCAAAAGACACAGCTCAGCAGACACCTCAAGGGCAGCAAAGCTGGGCCGGTGAAGGTGAGGGGGTGGATGGTATGGGAAGAGGCAGCTATGTTTGGGAAGACTCAGTGAACACGTGCATCTGACAACTTAAGAGTCCCATGCTGCCAGGGAGACGGGAGAGGATGTGGCAGGCACCGGGGCAGGGGTGGCCTGTAGGCCATGGTCAGGTGACTGGACCTCATCTGGAAGGCAGTGGGGATCCCTTTCAGCGGAGAAAGAGTAACCATGTGGCTGCAGTGTGGAGAACGGACTCCAGGTGGGCAAAAAACAGAAGCCGGGACCACCCAGGAGGCTCTGCAGAGTCCCGGTGGGGAACACAGCACCCAGCTTCAGCCCAGCCCGGGATGCCTGCCCCGCCCCACCCTGGGGGCCGAGTTCTCCAGGACAAAACTGAATAGGCTCCTCTTTAGCGGCTGCAAGAGAGAAACAAGTCCCACCACTGTCCTCAAGACCCAAAGTGTCAGAGTGAGTTGGAGAGAACCAGTCCACCCCCACCGTTTCCTAAATCAGGCTGAGACGAGTCTGCGCCTCTCTCTCTGCGCAGGAGGGCCATTTATAAATGCCAACTCCAACGCCTTGGCAGCACCGCTCTGGGGGCATTTGCCAACAAGGGCTCCTCACAAGAAGGCTCTCTGTGCTCCCTTCTTCCCAAAACAGGTAAGAAGAATCCCTGAGCCCAGGCTCCCTCTGATAGGCCCTTCCTAGACAGTGGATGTAATGAGACGGGAGTGCCAGCAGGCAGAGGCACGCCTGGCTACCCCGCAGCAGTGAACCTCGCTCTCTACCAGAAGCCAGGCCCCAGGGCAGCTCCCCTGCTGGACCTGCGGCAAAGCCTCTACCTGCCCCATGGCCAGCCCACCCATGGCCACCCCCACCCCCTCCGCCCGCCTCATAGCCCTTGTGCACCACTACCTCCCCCTTAGCTTTCCCATCCTTAAGACAGCTCAAGCCCCCACTCCTTCTCAAAGACTGACCACACCAGTCTCTGCAGCGGTAATTTCTCCAGGAAAGCGGTTCTCAAAGTGTGCTCCCTGGACTGGCAGCACACGACCACCTGGGACCTCAGAAGAGCAAATTCTCAGCCCCACCCAAACCAGCTGCATCAGAAACTTGGGGGTGGAGACCAGCCATCTGGGTTTTAGAAAGCACTCCGGGTGACCATGGTCCCCATGGAAGCCTGAGGACTCCCACTCTCAAGGAAGACCTAGTGCTTTGGGGAGAGCTTCGGGTTTCTTCACCACAGACAGCAGCAAGGGCCCCTGCCATTCAGGGTGGCCCCTGCTCACGGGCACGTGGCTGGGGCCCTCAGGAGAAAGGCATGGGCTGCACTTCCGATTTCTCAGTGACCAGAAGTATTTACCAGCAGAGCAACAAATGGGCCTGATTCCCATAAGGGTTACGGGGAAAAAGAGAGAGAAACCCCAGATTTCCCAACTGGGGTGAGAGAGGTGGCAGGAAAGGGAACTGAGTAACTGCGTGCCTGAATCATAATCCCTCCATTTCCCTGCTGCTGTCCAAACTCCCCAGATGGCTCAATCTCTGGCCGAAGGTCCCTGGCGGGGACCATCCCTGCCCCTCACTGTGGGCCTCCCTAAGCGACCACAGCACCCCTCTCCCTAGGATTCCGGGGAAACCACTGCAGCCACTGCCTGGTGCCACTCACACCCACTGCCACACCACCGGATGAAATCACTCTCCTGCTGACACACACGCCCGCAGCCCTCTATGCTGTGGGTGTCAGAAACACTCCAAAGAAATGCATCACTCCCCTCTGCTCTGCAGTGAGGACCAGCCCCTCCGCCTGGTGGTCAAGCAGCCCTCCAGCTGGGCTCCTGCCACCCTCCCCTCTGACCTGCCGCTAGTCTCCTGCCTGGACCCTGGGCTGCATCCACAATGCCCCACTCCTGCTCTTCCTGTCTCCACACCCACCCGCAGGACTAGGACGTCGGATTAACATCTGCTAGAAGCATCTGTCAGAAAGCTGACCATTTTTGCGCATGTTCCAGGCACCCTCCCCACAGGCGCGAAGGGCCTGGATGCTTAAAAATAAAAAAGGATGACCTGCAGGAAGAAGCACCGCCTCCGACTTACCCCGAATCCTCCCTCCCCAGCTCACGTCCTGCCCCACCTGGGAAGGAGTCTCACCTTCCTCCGAATCCTACCACTCTGTCTCAAGGATGTACTGTCTTAGAGCGACAATTCTAACACTTCCTGTTGACTTTCTTGGTTGTTTCATAGCAAGCCTAGGAGGCTGGTAGGGTCTAAATAAGTACTTGCCACATGAATCCGTAAATATAAATGCATGTAGAACAGATATGCCATGCTTTCTCTAGAGGCTGCAGAACAGCTGGGACAGACCTCACTGCAGGTGCAGTGCGTGGGGCCACGGTGCCTTCCCGAAGCTCCTCCCGTCCGAGGTGCAGGGAGAGCATGAGGAGCTGAACCCGTGCCCTGCGGGCCCTCCCACCTCTGCCACGGCCACAGCTCTGGAGAGAGGCTGTCTCGAGCGCTCACGGGTGGATTCCAGAGCAGAGGCAGCCAGGTCTCTGGCTCCTGTCACACCCGGATACGGAACAGGGCCAGAAAAAGACCCGCATGGGCAGAACTGCCCTTCCTCGGGCGAAGACACCGCGTCAGGACGACGGGCACGGCGGCGCAGAAGCAGCAACCCCACTAACAGCATGACTGCTGGCGCTGCATTTCCACTGCCCTTCCGTCCCTGCCTCCCACGGCTGCTGCCTATTACAACCGGATCAACATTCTCCCCAGACTTACGGGCTTGCCTCCCTGGTCAACGCCAATCCCTGGGGCAATCGGAGTGCTACCTGGGAAGGGTTTCTGATTTTCGCCTGCAACTCAGAATGCTCTGGTGGGCGTGACTTTCTCCCCACACAGAGGGGGAGACAGAGACGGACACGAGAGTTCTCACGGAGGCACACTCCCCAGTGACGAAAGCCTTGCAGGCAACCCGAGAGCTGGCCGGCAGGAGAGCGAGTGAACGCGCAAACCCATCCTGACCCTGGAATCATGTGACAAAGTGAACACACTGCAGTGACACTGGCACTGGGCGCAACCCGTCCTTCTCCAGGGAGATCTGGGAGGAGCTCCAGTGTGCGCTGCCTGAGGGCAAGAGCCCGCTCGGTGTTCCCTGGCAGCCGACAGACCACACAGGGCTTGTGGGTAGAGGCCATGCTGAAAATCTGGCTGAAATAAAATCGCTTAACCAGCCTTCCGGCTCCCACTGGGCATCCAACCCCACTCGGCCGGAGTTCCTTCTCCTTCACGGGCAGCAGGCACACACGGGAAGTGCCCGAATCTTCAGCAGCGGCTCACCGGCAGAGTCGGCCTTTTAAAGCACAAATCTGATCACCGCTCTTCCTCTGCTTTAAACCCTCCAACGGCTTCCCAGTGTAAGCGGAATCAAGTCGGAACTCCTGTTTCTGGCCTCTACATCAGGGTGGCATCTCGCCCTTGCTGACCCCACCGACCTTCCACTTGAGCCGCTGCTCCCTAGAGCCGGCGGCCCGCCTTCCTGCTCTCCCTGACCCACCAGGCGCTCTGACCCCAGCACCTCCGCACGTGATGTCCCCTCCGCCTGCAACACTCTTCCCCTGGGCCTTCACGGCAGGGCTCTTGTTCAAATGCCGCCTCCTTCACGTGGATGGCCACCTGGTTCGACCAAAACACAAAAAACGAAAGAAGGAAAAAGAGCCCCATTCCCAGTCCTTCAGAATCCCAATACCCTGGTATGTTTTCTTTTAGCCTATTAGCACTTTCTAAAAGTGTTTTTCTTTTGTTGACATAGTTGGTGTCTGTCCCCTCCTACTAGACTGTAAGCTCCACAGTGGGGAGAAGAGGCCTCTCTTCCCTCCTGCAGGGCCTGGAGGAGGGGTATCGGCTGAGCTAGCGAGTTCATTCCCCTGCCCACCCCTCGGTCTCAATGTTGTCGTGCTTTCCCCCAGCCCCCAGCTGAACTACAGGCACTCTCAGGGGGCAGGACCCCTTCTCCTGAAGCTTCAACAGAATCGATGACCTCAGAGAAGTTGGTCTGGAATTGGAGTACAAAACATGAGGTAGAAAAATTTCTTAAAAAACTTAAGGTGGCACAGGGGTTCCAGGAGGGAGGTGGTAGGAGAGGGGCAGCTCAGGCAGGGGGCCTCCCCTGCCCGCCACCCTGAAACTGCGGTGCAGAGGGCAGGCAGCCCTCTGGCAGTCCTGCTGAAAATAACATTAACTCTCCCCTGGCAGCGGGGGCAGGAAAGGAAAGCCCCAAAGAACAGGCTGTTTCTAGAATTTCTCAGCTGCTCATGGAAACTCTGAGTCCTGGTCGCAGGGCACCAGCCTCCCTCACCAATGACACACATCCTGAACCGCAGGGAGGCGGGGCTTGCAGGCCACTGCCCAGAAGGGGGAGCGGTGTGAGGAGAGCCAAGGTCATGGGCGCAATCCGGCCGGCAGCGCTGTGCACACACCAGGGTTTACCCGGGGTCAAGGCCTCCCCGTTGGAGGTACCTCTGCAGTGTCTGCTGGATGTCGGGGGTGGTGCATGCGGGGGGTGGAGGGTGGGGGGTGAGGGGTGAGGGGGAGCAGTGACCGGGACAGAATCCCTGCTCCTCCCGTGGGTCTGGCTGGTGGCCAGAGTCTGGGGGATGGGTGACTGTGCTTGTTTTTGTGCTTGTTGCACCTTTCTGGGAAAGCAGACGAGAACAGCCATGGCTTGCTGCCCCTGGATACTCCCTGGGAACCTAGTCTCCTGAGACCTTGCAGGGCCCCTCAGATGGAAAATCTCCAACACTGGGGAAATGGTCAGCACAGAAATGCACATCTGCCAATCAATGTCACCCGGCTCCGGCCGAAAAGCACAGCACACACCATCAGTGAGCCGGGGAAAGGAGGACAGAGGCAGCAAGGGACGCCAGGGCCGATCACCTGTGGCTCACCTACTGAGGGGAAATGCAGGGCCAGCCGCTCAGAAGGAGAAAATGACAGTCCCTTGGGGCTGGCCCGGAGGCTTCCGGCTTCCAGGAAAGGAGAGCACCGACAGTTCGGCATGCTCCCTGTGACTTACAAGAAGAACTCTGGACTAAAAGGACGTACAAACGCCACCCTGTTTCTCTCCCACAAGCCAACCTTTCAGGCTTCCAGTAAAAGACACAGAAGAAACAGTGGTTTGGGAGCACAGCCCAGCCGTCCTGGGGGTGGTGGAAGCCCTCCAGGTGAGCTGGCTGCACCCCCCTCCCCGCCCAGTCAGCAGGGCACAGGGAAAGGCCCTGAGGGGTGAGGGCGTGAAGGGGATCTTCCCAGAAGAGACTCAGACAGATCCGGGAGCAGGCTGGCTGGGGAAGAGTCCCTGCCCCCAGGGCAGCAAACATTTCCGAAGAACTCACTACACAATTTGCTAAACTATCCCTGAAGGTTCGGCTACTTTAATAATCCCACGACTGTGCAGGAGAATGCCTGTTCCGGAAGCTCCTTGTCCGTGCCGAGTACCGAAACAGTCTTCCCCACTGGCCACACGGTGCCTTCATTTTTCTCACCAGTGTGAGTGAGTTCACCGCACGGATTAACAAAACAGTAAGCTTCTGTCACACATTACATGTATCTTCTTAATAATTTGCCTTTTAATTTTGTTGACTGGTTTTACTGACAAAGTTTTTAAAGAAATCAGCCCTGGCTGGTGTGGCTCAGTGGCTTGAGTGACAGCCTATGAAACAAAGGGTCGCCAGTTCGATTCCCGTCAAGGCACATGCCTGGGTTGCAGGCTGGTTCCCAGCTGGAGGTATGCAAGGGGCAATTGGTGTGTCTGTCTCTCACACATCAGTGTTTCTCTCCCTCTCCTTCTCCCTCCCTTCCCTTCTAAGAATAAATAAATAAAATCTAAAAAAAAAAAGAAGTAAATATATTACACTTTTAAGACTTCTGCTTTTAGTAGCATGATTGGAAAAACCTTTCCGACCCTGAAATTACAGAATTACACGCACATATTTTCTTACCTTGAAAAAATTTAAACTTCTAATTCATGTAGAATTTAATTTTGGCACAGGGTGAGAAAGAGAACCTAACTTTTTAAAAACAGCCAATTACCTCAATATTGTTTAATGCAACGTCAATTTTCCTTGTAAACCTCAACTGCAGAGTCTATAAAAGGTCAGAAACAGAGGGCCCGGGCCCTGGCCAGCAGCTCAGTCAGCCAGCGCGTTGCACCGAGGCGGGGGTTGATTGCCTGGGTCAGGGCACATTCGACAATCAACCAATGAACCACTGAATGTGTAAATAAGTGGAACAACAAAATCGATGTTTCTCTCTCTCAAATCAATAAATAGAAATTTTAAAAAAGAAAGAAAGATAGCTAAAGTCAACTATGTCCTTTGCACCGAGAGGCCACAGGTAGCTGGTCCAGCCATTGCCAGTAAGTACACATCGTGGGTGCCACCTCTGTCCCTTCCTCCTTCCTGCTCAGAGGTACCAGCTGCAGAGCAACCACCACGAGAACAAAGTCCACTCTGTGAAGGACGGCCCAGCAGACAGATCCGCCGGCGAGAACCCAGGATCCTAGCAGCTCACTGTGCAGGAACGCGGGCCTCCCACGATGCTCTATATGCCGTCTCCCCACCAGCATCGCCCAGATGCTGCTGTTTACAACCAGACACCCCTGGAACTCATCCACAACCCTTTCTTCCTTAACTGTACAAGAACTGCTAGGACTACTGTTGCCTGCCAGGCACGGTGCTGAGCAGTGTCTCCCACCTCAGCCAAGCTTCTCAGCGACTGTGTAAGACATGCCCCACAACACTGCCTGACTGCCCGCACCAGCGGCAGCTTCCGTGACGGGGAAAGACACGGTGTACATCAAGGAGACACCTCCCTGTTTCAGAAACATTAGAACAACAAAAAGCACCTTAAAATTCAGCAAGCAGTTAACAGATGAGAACACTGAGTCTAAGCAGATTCGATCAAAATCCTACGATTAGTAAGAAATAATACCACTACTGGTGGCTGAATCCCTACACACATTGAGGTCTGCGTTTGGGTGTCCCTGTTGTGTTCCACTTACCAATCCGGTGCCAACGCCACACTTTATTTTTTTAATTCTTATTTCTGATCAGATTTTAGAGAGGGGAAGGAAGAGGGGGAGAAACAGATGTGGGAGAGAAACACCGACCAGTCGCCTCCCACACGCGCCTGACCACGGACCAAGCCCACGGCCCGGGTGTGTGCCCAGACCAGGAATTGGACTGGTGACCTTTCAGTTTGTGCGATGACGCCCGACTGAGCCACACTGACCAGGGCTGTTTTTTTATTATCATTTTCTTCTGTTATTTAAACCAATTCCAACTTCACTACTTTCTTTTTTAAATTGATCTTGGCTCTCCTTGTGCATTTATTCTTTCAAGGGGAGGAAACCCTTTCTAAATCATCTCAAGTCCCAATACTTCTTCACTTTGGGAATTCACCCATGGAAATGATCTGAATGGGGGAATTTGGCTTTAAGAATTTATGGACGTGTCCTGGCTGGCGTAGCTCAGTGGATTGAGCGCGGGCTGCGAACCAGGCATCGCAGGTTCGATTCCCAGTCAGGGCACATGCCTAGGTTGCAGGCCATGTCCCCCAGCAACCGCACATTGATGTTTCTCTCTCTCTCTCCCTCTCCCTTCTCTCTCTAAAAAAATAAATAAATAAAATCTTAAAAAAAAAAAAGAATTTATGGACGTGAAGGTGCAGTAACAAACACCTCCTGAGTGCCGGGGAGAATGCAATGACACCACAGACAACAGTCCCTCCCCCACGAAGCTCACCGTCTCGGTGCTCCCCACGGTGAAACGTGCAGTGGGAGGGGTTGCCAACGCCAGGTGACCCACCTAGCTACTCTAGTTGGAGAAGAGACAGCAGTTCGGGCTCTGAGTGAGACAGGCCCCAGTGTGAATCCTCAATCTGCACCGACCAACTTCAAGGCTTGGGTCAAGTCCCAACCTCAAGAGGACGTATTTTCCTAATTTAGAAGGAAAAAAAGCTACCAACAGTCCCTCCCTCACAGCAGTTAAAGAAACTAAATGAGATGCTGAGAATAAATGATAGTGCCTGATGTATAGTAATTGCTCAGCAAACACTAGTTATCTGGAAGAATGACAAGGAAAGTCATTTGTGCGTTAACTGAAAAACCAGAGCTTACGAAACTCTGTAAAGCAGATCAACTTTTCCTAAAATGTGTGCATTTACAGAAAAAGGCTAAAAAATGTATGAGATACTATTAAATCCACCGGTAGGTTTAATGATTTCTTATCTTTTTATTCATCTGCATTTTCTATAATGAGCGTGTAATGCTTTCAGAACAAAGTTCATGTCCGAGCCTGGTTAGGAAAGGGGGAAGGCCTGGCTCTTCCCTTGAGGGCCTGCAGTCTGAGTCTGAAGTGGAGGTCAGCGCTGACCTGGCTGCCCCAAGGACAGGGCCCCACCTCAGTTCTTTTGAATCAGAGCTTCCTGGGTGAGATCCAGTATCTGTACTGAGATCAACCTCACACTCCTCCAGGTACTGGTCTGACATTTCAGTGCTGCTGGACTAGACACGGGCCACCTACAACATCCTGTGACCTATCTGAACTCTTTGAAGTCAGCTCACCCTTTCCCGTAAATGGGCACTGGTCTCTGCCGGCCCAGCCTGCAGGGAAAAGGACACTCACTGCACACAGGCAAGTTGCTGCTACGGCAGTGTCTGGACCCTGAGGCAGGGCCTCTGAGGCCAGCTTTGTATTTCTACCTACTTGTTTCTCAGATCTGTTTCAACGTGAGTGGAGCAGGCAGCCTGAAGATGAGTCCTTGTCTCAACAGCAGCCAGGCCTGCTTTCTGTCTTAGGTATAAAAAGAAATCTCCCATTCCGGCGCAGCTCTGAGAACCAGAGTTTACAAAGGCCATCCCTTAACACCCTGAGTGCGTTGGGTTGGATAACGTCCCCCCGAATCCACGTTGGTCCAAGACTGCAGAAGGTGACATTTTTGGAAACAGGGTCTTTACAGGTACACATAATCAGTTAAGATACCAATGACTGATATCTTCACATGAGAAAGGAGATTTGGACACGACACACAGAAGAGAAGGCTGAGTGAAGACAAAGGCAGAGATGGGGGGTGGGGTGTTGTTGGTACTAGCCAAGGAACCCCTGCAGCCACCCACCAGCAGCTGGAAGAAGGAAAGATTCTCCCCTAGAGCTTTTGTGGGGCGGGGCGGGGGTGGGGTGGGGCTGCTGACACCTTGATTTCGAACTTCTGGCGTCCAGATCTATGGAAGAATTTCTACTGTTTTAAGCCACCAGGTTTGTGTCAACTTGTTCAGGCAGCCCTAGGAAACTAACACTTTGTGCCGAGATGGAGACTTTGGATCACATGCTATGGTTGGCAGAATCCTAAGATCACCACCAGTGAGCCTCTCCCTCATGAGTAGGCAGGACCCGTACGTATGAAATATCACTCCTGTTATTGTGTTACATTATCTAGCAAAAGGATTCTAATGGTGTAGGTCCACCAATGTAGTTGACCTTCAGATAGGGAAATTATCCTGGATGGGCCAGAACTCATCAGGTGAACCCTTAGAAGCACAGACTCCTCCTGGCAAAAGGGATCTAAAGCATGAGAGGGATTCAACCTGGAAGAGAGAGTGGCAGCTTTTCCGCTTTGAAAGCCCAGCAGACACCAATTTAACCAAGTGATCCAGGAAACGTCACCAGGACTGAGACACAGTGACATCCTGAATGCCCCAATCCAAAGCTTTGAAGAGGATGCAACACTGTTTTTGTGACAGTCTTGTCAAAAATGCATGACCTCATTCTGAGAAAGAAAGCTAGAGGGACTGCGAGAGGTCGGAGGAGACTAGAGATAAATAATAACGGAATGCCCTGTGGGACTGCGCATCAGATCCTGGAACAGAAAGGATATTCATAAAAATACTGGTGATGTTTATTTATTTTTCAATCCCTACCTGAGGATGTTTTCATTGATTTTAGAAAGGAGAGAAACGTTGATGTGAGATAGAAACATTGATCATTTGCCTTCCATAGATACCCCAACTAGGGATTGAACCTGCGGCCTTCTGGCGTATGAGAAGACGCTGCAACAAACTGAGTGACCCAGCCAGGGCAAACTCTTGGTGAAATTTAAATATGGCCTGTGGCTGCCCTGGCTGGTGTAGCTCAGTGGATTAAGCGCGGGCTGCGAACCAAAGCATCGCAGGTTCGATTCCCAGTCAGGGCACATGCCTGGGTTGCAGGCCATGGCCCCCAGCAACTGCACATTGACTTTTCTCTCTCTCTCTCCCCCCCTCCCTTCCCTCTCTAAAAATAAATAAATAACATCTTTAAAAAAAAAATATATGGCCTGTGGCTTAACTAGCGTGCCCATGTTGATTTCCTGTTCTTGGTAACTATCCTATGGGTGAAGGATGAAAAGGCACTCTGCTATATTTTTTACAATGTTTCTTTAAGCCTAAAATGAGTCCAAAATAAAAAGTTTAAAATAAAAGGAAATGGTTGAGTAAATTAACAGAGGTTGCTTCCAGGTCAAAGGATTACGGATTTTTTCTCCCATGCTTCTCTGTGCGAATCTTTACAGTCAGCATGCACCGACTGATGAGCAGAGGCAAGAGGCTGGAAGAGGCGGCGTCGGTCTGGGGCCACGGAGCTGCTCCAGGAGTGAAAGTTGGGACCCCAAGACACGGGCCTGCTGAAACAGAGCAAGGTCTTCAACACGGAAACAGACTTTCTTGGTACCTGACACCCCAGAGCCCTTCAGAGCTGCTGGACCCAACCTACATTTCTTCTCAAAAAAAATAAATAAATAAAAAAGATTTTATTTGTATTTAGTTTTAGAGAGAGAGGAAGGGAGGGAGAAAAAGAGGGAGAGAAACATCAATTGATTGCCTCACACACGCCCCCTGGCTGGAAATCAAACCCGTGACCTTTCGGTTCAAAGGCTGGTGCTCAACCCACTGAGCCACACCAGCCAGGGCCCAGCCTAAATTTGTAGCTATATTATTTGTCCTTCCATCAGCCACGCTGGCCATAAGACCACCCTTGTCCCAGGAATACACATCTTTATGTCATTCATTAGTCACACCACTGTCGTCAGGACTCCTGTCCTCCCTCTCTCTTTTCCTCCTAGCTTTCAAAGCTTGGCTTAATTCCACCTCCAGGAAGCCTTCCCAGACCACTCCTGTCCCCAGTGGCCTTACCTTGCTCCAACCTCCTTAAATGCCTCTTACCTGCCTCACTCAATGGAATGAATACCCCTAGATAACACGTAACCCCCCGGGTGCTCAGCTCACCTCCACACACATTTTACAAGCAGCTTTGGAAGAGAGACCGTGTTCTGAGGCCGTCTCGGAGCAGAAGCGTCTCAGCTGAGCACCACAGGCTGGGACGATGCCCCCCAATCCTCCTGCACCTCCCCGCCACGCACAGCCCCTCTGCTGCCATGAGCTAAGGGCTCACCGACCGGGGGTCTGTTATGCCTGTTCCCCAGACTCTTATGCCACTTCTGCTGGTTTTATGATTACAAGTAAGTTCAACAGTAGCGGAGAGAGAAAGGCAGAAAGAAGTTTTGATTCCTGCAAAGTTAAAGGAAGTGCCATATGCATACAGTGCTGACACTGTGGTCTGAGACCCACGACAACGCCTGGGCGCCCGAGGCCTGGTCAGGGGCCTACAAGGCAACAGTGGTTTCTATTATTATATTAAGATGGTAAAAGCTTTTTCATTCCCATTTTTCAGAAGTTACCAGAAGTGTGATGAATGTGTGCCACATAGTCTTCCGCGTTTTCTAGAAATTTCTAAGGTAGAAGTTTAGGGTATAAATATATTTTCTAGATTAACTCATTTTGTTCTCAGGATTTCAACTAAGTAATTACCATCCACTTTGCATCATACCTGTTATAATTCTTTTCATTATCTACCAATAATTATTTTCAAAATCTTGAAGACCTGCAAGAGTGTAAAAACTTTATTTTGGAAGTTATTTTTCATAAAAATATGCTTTTTTATGCTAATATGCAATGACCTTATTTTTGTTATTTTAAATGAATAAGTATATATTTTTAAAGATTATTTATTTTTAGAGAGAGGAGAAGGGAGGGAGAGAGGGAGTGAAACATTGATATGAGAGACACCGATGTGTGGCTGCCTCTTGCAAATGCCCATTGGGGGCCAAACCTGCAGCCCAGGCACGTGCCATGACCGGGAATGGAACTGGCGGCCTTAGGCTTTGTGGGATGACACCCAATCGAGCCACACTGGTCAGGGCGTGAATACCTATTTTTAAATTTGTTTTATTTTTCTGTATGATAGCCCTGGCTGGGTATCTCAGTGGGTTAGAGCATCATCCTCAATATACCAAGGTTGGGGGTTTGATCCTGGGTCAGGGCACATACAAGAATCAACCAATAAATGCATAAATAAGTGGAACAACAAATTGATGTTTCTCTCTTTCTCTCTCTTCTTCTTTCTCTAAAATCAATTTAAAATGCTTTAAATAATTTTTAGCATGATAAATATCAATAGGTATAGCCACATACACAAAGACAGTATTAAGGAATCCTAGGATCAAAAAGCTTCAGAATTGCTCACCTTGAAGGATGTGTTACAGAGGGAAAAAAGAGGATTAAGTTAGGCTTGTGTCTTACAGAAGTGGGATTCTGCATGTGGGCTGGTTTGCAAACGTCTTTTGAATTCTTGTTTTATTTATTTAATGAACATTAACAGACGTATAAATCCTTTCCCCAGCAATTCCACGTCTGCAATTTCTTCTCCAGCCACATTTACACATGTAAGAAACACCACTTGCAGTTTTCACTGCAGCACTGTGATGACAAGGTCCAGGAAACAACCCAGGTGAGGGAGAGAGGGAGGCGGCACAGTTGATTAGAAATTGACTGTACCTCCACATTCTGGAATCACATGCAGTTATAACAAGAGGATGATAAAAGCATTCTACGTGCAAATACGGGAAGATGTAATAGAGTCAGTAGGGGGAAAATAAGATACGCTCGCTGAACAGTGTGTCTGAAATGCAAGCTTGGAGCATTACTGAGATGTTTCACTGAATACTATGTGTGACTTTTTTTAAATCCTCACACAGGATATATTTATTTATTTGAGAGAGAGAGAGGGAGAGAAGCACTGATCAGTTGTCTCCTGTGTGCACCCCAAAGGGGGACTGAACCCACAACCTATGGGTGTACGGGATGACGCTCCAATAAACTGAGTCACCCAGCCAGGGCACGTGTGTGACTTCTTAAACTGTTATTTAGCCTTTTCATCTTTGAGCTATGTGAATATGTGGCCTAGTGAAAAACATTTAATAAAAAGATGAGAAATTAGCCCTGGCTGCTGTAGCTCAGTGGATTGAGCACAGGCCTACAAAGCAAAGGGTTGCAGGTTCGATTCCCAGTCAGGGCACATGCCTGGGTTGTAGGCCATGCTCCCGGTAGGGGACGAATGAGGGGCAACTACACATTGATGCTTCTCTCCCTCTTTCTCCCTCCCTTCTCTCTAAAAAAATAAAAATTAAAAAAAAAAAAAGAGAGAAATTGCAGGTGACACACGTGGTATGATTTTTATATACAAACAATTTGCAAGTCTCATTAGGAGATGTGGAGACCCAAAGGAAAGGCCTTGGCCCTGAATCAAAGTTTTGGCAAATAAAAATATATGCGCACGCTTTAAAGGTAAAATAAATTGTTTAAAACATGGATTTTTCTTTTTATCCCCAACTTTTGGCTGTTTTTTATTAACTACTAATACTGAGTACACTGACCAAGAGCCCCTAGTAACCCCCTAGTAATAAGTTCAGGACAGTCACTTCACTCCACCAAACCCCAGCCTCGCCTGGGCCTGATGACAGAGAAAGGTAGGAGGCCTGAGAACGTAGTCAGATCTCCAGTTTCCAAGGCAGGGAATTGGTTTCCCATGGCTGCTCATGCCAAGCTCCCGCTTAGGCTGCTTCTGTAGCCGCCCTTCCTCCCAGCTCTGTGGGAGTCCCCAGAGTCCACAGGGGGCTGTGCTTCTGGATCTCAGCTGGGCCCAACAAAGGGCCCCCTCTGGGAGCCCCATTGTTACGGTAAGGGTGGGTATGAGGCAGCTGGGGCGTGGAGACCTTGTGGCGAGGCCGCCCTGCTCGTCCCTGGGGAGAGCACGAGGCCCCCGGCTGGCAGCAGACTCTGGACTCCTTATCTTCCGGCACTCTGCCAGCCCACCAGCCTCGAGGTCAGAGAAGTCCTCTCTAGACATCTAGTGAGTCCTGGCTGGGGTCCCGTGGCATGACCCTTTGTCATCTACACTGCCCACCCTCCCTCCCAGGTCCCCAGGGAGTCTGGAAAGAGGAAGTAGAGGACGTCTCCTGGAGCAGCTTCTGTCCACACAGGCCAACGCCCCCCATCCCTCAAACGGGCAACTGGCTCCTTCTCTTCACATGTTCAAAGAAAAGACTAAGATCATCAGCAATTCCATCATCACTTTTAGGAATCAAAATGGACCCTTTCTTTGGTCTTTGCCATCAAGCCTCCTGGCAAAGAGGCTCCTAGCAAGCAAGGTGACTTAGGATACCTGTTAAACCCTCCAGATCCCATTTCTTTGGTTATAAAACAAAGGGGCTACACGTGAAACTTCCCAAAGTTCCTCCAGCTCAACACCCAGTAGTCTGTGGTTCTGCAAAATGCCTATGCATGGTTCATTCAGGCATCGAGAGCAAGCAGGCTGAACTACCCCAGAAGAGTGGGGAGAAGGCCCCAATTTCCAGACATATGCACAGCAATACTAGCACTTAGCTCCCAAGATCCTATAAACACTGGACAAGGATTGAGATTCCTCCAGGAATAGAGGAGGTTGAAGCAGGTAAGGAAAGATGGAGGTGGGAAGGGCGTGAGAACCGAAGCAGTCCGGTGAGTGATATACATTGCACTTGAGCACACAGTCAGTACTTCCTGCCTTTTTATCAGCCCCAAAGAGAAGTGTTTCCATTACCTGAAGAAATGAGAGTAGCTCCCAAAACCTAACGGTGGGCGGGGGACAAAAAAACCTTTTTCCTTTGCCCAGTGAACCTGTGGGACAATCCCGGCAGGCCACAGAAAAGAGGCTGATCCAGCAAGTCAGGGAGACGGACCGACCTACATCCCACTCCTACAACCCAGCCCACTCTCTCCCTCTGGGACTCCTAAGTCAGCTAGTCCACCCCACAGAGATTACTGTGATGAGGAGGAGGAGGAAGCGGGGGGAGGCTTCTCCTCCGCTCCAGGCACAATCCCAACAGGCTGCAGGGCAGCGAGAACAGGCCCAGCAGTGACGGGGTCAGGATTTGAACACAGATTCACCAGGCTCAAAAGCCCGCGATCTCCCGGCACCACCTTCGCCAGACTGCTGTTCTCTCTGAACTTAACTGAATGCAACACTGGGACCGCTGCTGTGCTGCTACCTCATTCTTCATGTGTGAACGTCCCTCCTGCCCAACACAGGTGTGCAGGAGCCGGGCCTCAAGCCCTCTCCACACCCTGCCCTGGCCAGTGCAGAGCTGACCACAGACCGGGCCCTGTGACATGTACTGAGGGATGAATGACCACACTGATTCATGAAACCTCTTCTTGCCCAAATGACAAGGCCAGCCATCCTGTGTCTGTTGCCCTCCAGTCAACCTGCAAGCCGATGGCAGGAAGAAGCACTAGTCTATCTCCTGGTTTCCACACAGTTTATGAAAAACTCACCTGGATCTCCAAGAGGAAACAGTATGTGGTTTTTAATTCCACCTGCTACAAGTTATGATTCTAGACATTCGTCCTCTTGCTTCAGCAAGCTCCTCTCAGTTTTTATGGCCCTTGTTTTAAGAGATAAGGATCAATGGGTAAGAGACTACAGACCTAGTCTGACCTCAGCACTGACCCCTTCCCATGGAAGTAGACAGTGAGGAGCTGAGGTGGGACAGTGTGGCCAGGCCAGTTCCCTGTGTGCGGTCATCACCACTTCCCAGCAGCCTCTCCAAGGAGCCTGGGTTTCCTGGGGAGGAGTGACCAAAGGCAAACCCAAGCCCAGGGTGGTCGGTCAGAGCTGCTCCTGCCCCCACCTTCTCAGGCCCCTCACAAACCATGCGCACAGTTCTCTCCAACACCCAGGCCCTGCCAGACACTAGATCCTCAAAACTGTAGCCACGATTCAGAGCTGAACACATTTTCTTGGCTTACTTGGACCTCAGGATCACATGGCGAACCGCTTGGATGCCTGTTTTGTCCTATTGCCATAACCATCCGAGAGAGGGCAGCCTAAACCGGACCACCTAAGTTGGTCGGTACGGACCAAAAATAGCTAAAAATCCATGCCCGCGAGGCGAGCCAGGTCGGAGGTACCTTAGACCCTCCTTCACTGTTTTCCAGCTCCTGCTACCGGCCAGCAGGAAAAATTGAGTGATTTTTCTTCAATTAGGATGTGGTCTGGCCGAGATGGGGTGGGGTGGGGGCCACAGCTGCTGGAAGGCAAAGTCCGGACACCAGTGCCCCATCCCAGCCGCCCCAACAGCTACCCATCTACTCCCCACTTTTTCTGTCCTCGCATCAGCGAGCTCCAGGAAGCCTCCCCGAGGCTGCAACGCGGCTTTCCACGTTCTGGGACCTTCTCTGGCTCCCACCTCGCGTGCTCTCCAGCCCACTGGACCGAATCTGCGACCTCCCCTTCCTTCTCCTATAACCTCGTCGCAGCATCTCGGTCAGGTGTCGCCCCCAGCCAGCGTCCCGGCCCGTGTGCGGGTCCTCGGAAGCGGCTCCCCGATGGCCCGAGGCTTCGGGGACTGCGGCCGGGCCCCCACCCCCACCCATACCGGGTGACCCGAGCCCGGAGACGCGCTGCCGCATCCCTGCCTCTCGGCGCGGCCCGGCCCGCACGCCCTCCGTCCCTCACCTGAAGCTGGGGCGGATGCCACCGGCCCGCACAAACTCACAAGCCAGGTGCTAGGGCGGTCTGTAGCGGCGGCGGCGGCGGCGGCGACAGCGACAGCGACAGCGGCCGTGCCCTGGCGTCCGCGCAGCAGCCCGCTGGCCCAGGCTCCCCGGCCTGCGTCTGTCCCCGCCACGCCGCGCATGCCCGGCTATATACCCTGCGCGTCAGCTCCGCCCCGCCCCGCGGCCGCCGCCCCTCCCTGCGCTCCCCAGGGCCTGCCACGTGGGGGCCTGGCCCGCGGGAGGGCTACGTGGGGACCCGCCCGCCCGCCCGCGCCGGGACCGCCGGGGCGAGCCCGTGCCCTGCTGCGCCTGCGGGCCCTGGGCCGAGACCCTAGCTCGCCGAGATCCCAGCTCCTGTCTGAGCTCCATCAGGGTCGTCTCCCAAGTGGGAAGCGAACTGCCTTCATTCACGGAGGCCGCAGGGCCTTTTTCTTCCAGGGGAAGGAAACCTCCCGTTAGGACTTCCCCGCCACCCCCACACCCGTTATGTGGGAAGTTCTCACAACCTGCCTGCCATCCCCAAGGAGTAAGGCTGCTGCTCACCTGACATGCATGTGTCTATTTTAACGCATCTGATTAATATAAAAAGCTTCTCTTCCCTCCCCAACCCAATTCTGAAATACACTCTAGAAGGAGACGCGCCCAAATGATGGTGCTTCTATAATTTGCCACCCGCCAAAAAATCAAAACTTCCTGTTCCTATGCCAAATAAACCATATTAACACTCGCTTTTCGAACTCCACGTCACACCACTGCCCCACATGATCAGGCTCTTGAAGGAGACAGATTTCTTAACCCAAAGCAGAGAGAAATGTTCCTTTTTGTGTGAGGACTGTCTTAGGAATCTCTTCGACTTGGGAGAGTCCTATCGAGAGGGCTGTCAGGCCTTGGAAATGCTAATTTCTTGAGAAAATAAGCCACCCATTAAATTCTCATTGTTCTGTTCTGCTGGACATCAGTATTATTTCCTCTGCAGCTACGCCAGCTGCCAACTGGGTCTAGGGGACCGAAACAAGGGCCTTTGGGCAGAGCTGTAGCTAGTTAGTACCTGTGGCCGTGACTGGTGCCTGGCTGGCCCTGGGTCTGCATTTGCAAGGGGAGGGGCACCACATCCCACTGTGCAGACGCCAGGGAGAAACCGCCTGTGATGGCCAGGCTCTTGGAAAGGAAAGCAGACAATCTCCAGAGCAGGTGACAAGTAGAACCCAGGGCTCCATGGCAGCTTGCCCTTCAGGGCTGGGTAGCGAAGGGAAAAGAACGCACTAAAACAAAGCCAGAACTGGCAGATTGTTTCTGCCGCTCTCGAGGAGACTAGCTAGGTTTTTCTCAGTCTACTACCCTCACCCTGCAATTGCAATGCTCCAGGTGGGTAAGGGATGGGTGATGTTACTCTCTTTTTCCAAGCGATTTCAAAATAATATTATCTCTTGCGAAATTTCCCTCAGAGCCCTGTCATCTTTGTAATAACCCTTTATATTTGTGTTTCTTGGTTAAAGGTGGAGTATTTTTCAGACATTATGTCATCTGTTGGAGATTCCTAATCCCATCTCCAACGGGGCTTTCAGAATTGGTCCAGTCTTTACCACTCCTTCCTGTCCTTCAAGTTCTGGGAAAAGGAATGAGAAACTCACCAGAGATTAAGTAAAACAAGCATGCTTCCCACACCCAGAGCTCTGAAAAGTATGAGGGCCAAAAATACATGTCACAAAGGGTATGAATGTTTTCTGAAAACTGAGGTCCCAAAGCAACCCGATGGCATTCCCAGGCTGGGTGTCCACGCTCCACGCCGGGGAGGCAGGCACCTGTCAGAGCGATGGCGGAAGAGGCGGGATGAGACACCCACCGCAGGGCCTATCACGGCGTTCTTGTGTGTTTGCAGCCAGAGGAAGGGTACAGCTGCCAAAGTCCACCAAAGCTGATAAGCTATCAGTAACCCATTAGGGGAATATAATTAATTATTAACACAGCTTGAAATCAAAAGGTTTTAACTCTCCACACCCACCCCTGAACAAAATTCTGTAGGTTTACTCCAAGACCATCCTTGTTGCTGAAGTGTTAGTACTTATTTTTTCACACTTAGTGTCCAGATTGGGGTCCCAGTTCTACCTTTTTCTCTCATATGCCCCCTTTCCCTCTTATTACCCCATTTCCACTTGTCAAAATTCTAACTCTTCACCACCACCTGCCTTCAGAAAATTTACTTTTCCAAAGCATTATTTGGCCTGCCCTTTCAAATTTTTTACTGTCACCCACATTTTAAAATATTTTACACTGTAACTGCAGTACAAACAGCAAACAAAAATTTTACAAAATTTCTTCAGTATGTGCAATATCCTGATATTTTATATTCTACTTCAATTTTTTAAAAAGTGGTAACTCACTAAATTGATTTCATGATCCATTACTGGGTCATGATCTACAGAATTGAAACATTTTATATGGTTTATGTATGTCCCCCCTAAAACTATTTCACTTCTATCCCTAACCTACTTATCAGACCTTAATCTGTCTAATCACCAAACACCTCCGTGTACACCTGCATCCCCTCACATCTTGCACACAACAGATTCTCAATCGATATTTGCTAGATAAATGAATAGGCTAGCTCACTGAGTTGGGTGTTGGGCAGTATCTAAGAGAACAGAACACAAAAGCCTGATATTTTCAGGACTGCTACTTCCCTCTGGCAAGATACCACAGCTACCTGACAAAGGACATGCAGACAGGCTTCCTGCAGCTGAGGGGAGTGGACGGTCCTCGGGGAAGGAACCAGGGAAATGAGTCCCCAGCCCTGAGTGTGTACAGGGTGGGACTCAGGACCAAGAAGATTAAAGCACCTTTGTGGTGGGTATCAGCAAGGTAGGGGCTGGGGCAGAGCCACTCTGCAGCTATGAGGCCAGCTTGAGAAGGACTGAAGAGAAAAACCAATGACCAGCCAGATTTCTATGATACTTTGAAGGAGAAAAATGACTTTTCCATGCTTGGGCACGACTTAACTAATTTAGGAGGTAAGAGGGAAGGTGAAGGTTCTAGTTTACCCGAAATCATGTTGGGGGCCTGGCAGCCCGCCCTCTGACAGGCAGAGGAGAACACCCCTAGAGGCCCGTCATCCCTGTCGTCAGCTGATGGTTTCGGCAGGAGAGACAATCGGCGGGAGTAACACTTGGTTCGGTAGCAAGTTACCTCTAGGAATGTGTTCATTTAAGATACCTAAATTGTTATTTAACTGTTCACATAAGTCCCACATAATCCACTTCCTTTCTAGATCAGTGGTCCTCTTTCCTTCCTGGTTTTAGTGACCTGAGTGCTTTTTCTCCCTTGGCAACTCTAGCTGCAGGTTTGCCCATTTGTCACTCTTTCCAAAGAACCAACTTTTGATGTTGATTTCCTCCATTTCATTAATTTCTGCTCTGATCTGTCTTTTAAAATATCATTACTTTTTGACATCTCACCTTTGACTGACTGTCTCACTGGAAACAGAATTCCAACCTGACACTGCAGTAAGTTCTAATTCCTTTTATTCTTAAGCAACTGTTGTTGATGACAGCCTGCTGTTGAAAACTTTTCTTTGTAAGCAATCTTTTCCACACGTGCTTGTTTTTTAAGACTGTCGCTGGTGTTCTAGTTTCACTCCAGCAGATCTAGGGGTCAATGTTTCCTTTCATCCTCAATGAGTTTCTTCAGGTAGAAGATTTGTATTTGACTCTAATTCTGTCTCCCACATTGTGTGGCTCATTCTTCCTATTTTAACCTAAGAACTCCTATTAGAGGAATGTTGGACCTCCTCCTCCTCTCCTCCCTCTGCTCTTCCACTGTTCCCATTTATCCCTCTCTGTGCTGCAATCCAGTTGATTTAGCATTCGTTTCTACAGGGCTCAGGGTGCTCGCCAGTCTGGACCAGTCTTCATGGCAATTTTTCAGCTCGTGGTCCTTCCACATACCAGTAATGCAAGTTCAGACTACAGATGCCTGTATGTAGCCCAGGCTTGAGGATTTTTGGTGAATGCCTTTTTACCTTTGAGTTTTCTTGCTGCTGCCCCTGGATGGTTGGCAGGGCCTCTCTACTCCCTTCCAGGTTCCAGCTCCTTCACGTGGATTCCACTCCAGCACTCACGTACCTTACAGGGACTGCGGCCACGTCTTCTATCCTCACCTGTAATGAAAACCTGCGTGCCACACTTTAGCCATAGCCCTGGGGGCTGGGTTGTCCTCATCTATTTCCACCTGGCTGCCCACTTCTATACCTTGATATTTTCCTTCCTGCCTCCTTTCTTCCTTTCCCTGTTCCATTTACCCCCAACTCAGCTACTTAACAAAAAAGCTTTTTTCTTCTACTTTGGCAAACATCTGTCAGTAAGGTCTATTCAGTACGCCATGTTGCCAGAAGTCTCCCTATTTACATTTTTTTATTTTATTGTATTGATCATGCTATTACAGTTGTCCTAGTTTTCCCCCCCTTTCTCCCCTCCACCCAGCACCCTCTCCCCCTTAGGCAATTCTCCCCACAGTTCATGTCTGTGGGTCATGTGTGTTCTTTGGCTGCTCCATTTCCTATAATGTACTTTACATCCCCATGGTATTCTGTAACTATTTTTACTTCTTTTTAAAAAATGTATTTATGTTTAATTTTTCCATTTTTATTGTTGAAGTTCTTTATTCGTACTTAATCCCCTCACCTCTTCACCCATTCCCCCACTCCCCCAGCACACACATGCCATCAGTCACTCTCTGTATCCATGATTCTTGTTTGCTTAGTTTGTTTTTTAGATTCAATTGTTGATGGATTTGTGTTTATTAACATTTTATTGTTCATTTTTAATCTTTTTTTATCAAATAAGCACCCCTTTAACATTTCATATAATAATGCATTGGTGATGATGAACTCCTTTGGAAAGCTCTTCATCTGCCCTTCGATTCTAATGATAGCTTTGCTGGGTAAAACAATCTTGGCTGTAATTTCCTGCTTTTCATGACTTGGAATACTTCTTGCTAGTCCTTTTTAGCCTACAAAGTTTCTAGAAAAAATCAGCTGACAGTCTTATGCAAACTCCCCTGGAGGTAACTAACTGCTTTTCTCTTGCGGCTTTTAAGGTTCTCTCTTTAACTTTGGCATTTTAATTATGATGTGTCTTGGGCTGCGCCTCATTGCATCCATCTTGGTGGGGACTTGCTGTGCTTCCTGGACTTACATGTCTATTTCCTTCACCAAATTAGGGAAGTTTTCTTTCATTATTTTTTCAAATTGATTTCCAATTTCTTGTCCTTTCTCATCTCTTCCTGGTACCCCTATGATGCGAATGCTAGACCTCTTGAAGTTGTCCCAGAGGCTGCTTATACTATCCTTATTTTTTTGCATTTTTCCTTCTTCTCGTTCTGATTGGTTGTTCTTTGCTTCCTTAAGTTCCGTATCATTGATTTCATTCTCGGCTTCATCCACTCTACTGTTGTTTCCCTGTAAATTACTCTTTATTTCAATTAGTGTATCTTTTGTTTCTGCCTGGATCTTTTTTATGCTGTTGAGATCCTCACTTAGTTCCTTGAGAACCCTCATAACCAGTGTTTTGACTCTGCATCTGACAGACCGCTTATCTCCATTTCATTTAGCTTTCTCTGGAGCTTTGATCTGTTCTTTCATTTGGGCCATGTTTGTCTTCTCATTCTAGCAGCCTCTGTGTTTGTTTCTATGTATTATTAGGTAGAGCTGCTCTGATTCTGGGTCTGATAGTGTGACCTAATGTAGTAGGTGTCCTGTAGGGTCCAGTGACACAGCCTCCCCTATCACCCAACCTGGGTACTCGAGGTGTGCCCTTTATGTGGACTGAGTACACCCTTCTCTTAGTACACCCTTCTCTTACAGTTGAGCCTTGATTGCTATTGGTAGATGAGTAGGAGAGAACTACCCAGGCAGCCAGCTGCACGGATTGGCTGTGATCACTTATCACCAATCTCTGCCCTTCACGGAGGATCAGCTGTGTAGGGGCAGGGTGGTGGTGCCTGGATGTGGTCTGTAGCTGCCCAATGAGTGTGCTGGTCTTGGGGTTTCCTGGTGGTACAGGCCAAGGTCAGCCCCTACCTAGGTTTTGCCCAGGGCCACCCTGCCTGAGCTATAAAGCAATCTGAGATGGTTGCTACTTGAGCTGGGCTTGGAGATTTCCAGGCGAGTCCAAGTTGTGACTCTAGGCTGGTTCCTACTAGTGCCAGGCCTGGGACTTACAGATTCAAGTTGTTGCTTGTTCGAAAGGATTTAGGAAAATGTGAAGCAGGAACCAAGACTAGCCATTCATATAGAAAAGAAGCTTGGATGGACCCATAAATTGAGTGGGGCAGAGTCTCTGGGGATCTCCAAGATGAGTCAAACGGTGCTAGCCAGGTTGATAGAGTCAAGATATGGCACTGGCTTGCCAGCTCTGTGGGGGGAGGGTTTAAGAAAAGGGACAATGACCTCTGCTCACTTTGATGCCAAGCAGTTCAGCTTTTCCCCGTGTGTCACTGGTGCCTTTCAAGTTGCTACCCCAGGGTTGGAGCTCAGAGGAACTGAGTCTGAATAGGTGAGTCCATGTGTGGGTTCTTTTAAGAGGACCTGCTTGGGGCTCCAGAAGTTTCTTCCACCAACTCAACCCTGCTGGTTTTGCAGCCAGAAGTTGTGGGGATTTATCTTTCTGGCACTGGGTCCCTGAGCTGGAGGGCCTAGTGTGGGGCTAGGACTCTTTACTCCTGAGTTACCCCTCCTGATTTTTATCCACCACACATGGGTGAGGGACCAGCCCATTCCACTTCTGCACCCCTCCTACCAGTCTGGATGGATGTGGTTTCTTGAATTCTGTAGTTGTCAGACTGCCATTCAGTACAACTCCTGACGGTTCTGAGTGATAGTTGTTCTACATTTCAGTTGTCATTTTTATGTGGTTGTGCTAAGAGGTAAGCCAGGTCTGCCTACGCCACCATCTTAACCAGAACTCTCTACATTTTATTTTTTAAAAAGCAGTTTCAGGTTCACAGAAAAACTACACAGAAAGTAGAGATTTCCCATACATAGCCAGTCTCCCCCACTACCACCGCCCCCCACCCCCCGCACCAGATTGTTGAAACTCCACTGACATAGCATAATCACCCAATGTCCATAGTTTACATCAGGGTTCATATTTAGTGTTTCACATTCTATGGATTTGGACAAATGTATGACAGGTATCCACCATTGTATCATACAGAATAGTTCCTTGACCTACAAATCCTCTGTGCCCTGTCAACCGTCTTCTCTAACCCCTCTTTTTACCATTGCCACAGTTTTTGCCTTCTCCAGAATGCCATATAGTTGGAATCATACAGTGTGTAACCTTTTCAGATTGGCTTTTCACTTAGTAATATACAATTAAGTTTCCTTCAGGTATTTTCCTGGTTTGATAGCTCATTTCTTTTTAGCACTGAATATTTCATTGTCTGGATGGGCCAGTTTATTTTTCCATTCATCTACTGAAGGGTATCTTGGTTGCTTCCAAGTTTTGACAATTATGAATAAAATCGTCATGCTATAAACATTCATACGCAGGATTTTGTGTGGATGTTAAGTTTTCAACTCATCTGAGCAAAATTACAGGGAGTGTGATCACTGGATCATATGGCAAGAGTACGTTTAGTTGTAAGAAACTGCTAGATTGTTCTTCAAAGTGGCTGTACCATTTTGCATTCCCACCAGCAATGAATGGGAGTTCCTGTTGCTCCACATCCTCCCCAGCACCTGACACTGCCAGTGTTTCGGACTGTGTGTAGTAGTATCTCATTTTGATTTGTAGTTCTCTAATGACATATGATGTTGAGCATCTTTTCATACATTTACTCGTCAGTTGTATACCTTCTTTGGTGTGAGATACACAGTTGGCAAAGAGATCTGTCTGTTCAGGTCTTTTGCCCAGTTTTTAATCAGGTTGCTTTCTTGAGTTTTAAGAGTTCTTCATATATTTTGGATAATAATCCTTTATCAGATCTATCTTTTGCAAATATTTTTTGCCCAGTCTGTGGGCTTGTCTTTTCAGTGTCTTGATTTTCCTCATTTTTTTAAAGAAAGAAAAATTAAGACCAGACAGGAAAAGTCACTAAGAAACTCAAGAGAGCCACAGAGAGAGAGAGAGAGAGAGAATAGAGTCTTCTCCAACAATCCCAAATCATTGAGAAATTCCACACACAAATTTTAACATTTTCAACATAAACAGCTAGTTATTTGAAAAACATCTCTTTTACACCATTCAACAAAATCCTCCCCAAGTTAACAGGGCCCTGTAGCACTGTAGAGAGTTAGGGCCTTTCTGGCATGAGTTCAAAAGCACTGCATCATTTAAGAATGGAAGAAATGGGTGTAGTACTGCAGCAAGCAACCAGGGTGCTCTGGGAAGGTACCGTGACGTACACGGGGGAAAAGGGGCAAGCATCAGAAGAAGGGGAGGGAAACCAGCTCCCACACAGACTAAAGAAACTGTCCGAGTAGAACAGAGGTTCAAAAAACATGACAAAACACACACACACAAACTAGCGCTTCACTTGTTCCATAAGTAAGACTGTCAGTGTCTTTTCTAAAAATCTCACTGTCCAGGTCACAGTGAAATCACCTGCTCCTAGTGTTAGAGCTCCACCTTTATTACTTGCATGCCAAGCAATGAATTAATAATTCTACCAAGTGTTGTGGCTCTCTGAAGGAAAAAAAACACTATCGATATATTCATGACATTATTTCAAACACAACTACACATTTACACAAATTTGTTTTTATTTCCTACTCGGTGACTCAATCATTTTGCATTAGACTGAAAACAGCCCTGACCGGTGCGGCTCAGCGGGCTGAGCGCTGTCCTGCAGGCCGGAAGGTCGCCGGTCCAGTCCCCAGTCCGAGCGCACGCCTGGGCGGGGGCCGGTCCCAGGCTGAAGGCATGTGGGAGGCGACTGATCAATGTTTCTCTCCCTCTCTTTCTCCCTAAAAATAAATAAAATCTTAAAAAAAAAGACTGAAAAGCAAAGCAAGAAAACCAAGAAAAGTGAAGAAATTTTTGTATTATATTGAAGTATTTTTTTATTACATAAGAGAAAATGAGTATTAAGAAATCCAACTTCTGAAGAGCAACTCCAAATGCTTCCAAAGAGAAAACTGACAGAGACCAGTGCTCCAATTTGTTTGATCTGATGGTTTTTAAACTCCCGGTCTTCCCCTGCATGTCCCGCACTCCGCACGAGACTAGGGTGCACTTGAGGACCAGCAACGCCCAGACCTCCTAACCGCTGCTGAGCTCTGTGACAAACCGACGGTTTGCTTGGTTTTCTTCTGAGGAGTTTTAAGCTGGTTTCTCTTCTTACACACTGTCACATAAAATAGGAATTTCTGACTTATCCCCTCCTGCCATCGCTCCACAAATTAAGTAAGTAAAAATTTGAAAAGGTTAAATAAAACTGGCTTTTAAAACCCAGTTAAAGCACAGTAAGAATGAAGTAACCTTGAAAGGACTGAAAGAAGATTTTAAAACAGTAACAATAAACGCAAAAACCAGTGCTTCCCCCAAACACTGAAACCTACAGGCACAGTGACAACTTTCTCAACTGAAATGTCTGCACTTTGGCAGAAGTTTCATGCTTTCCAAAGCCAACTTCGGCCTGAATTCAGAAAATTTCCTAACAAAATGAGCCAACATCCAGGAAAAGGTTATTGAGTTAGGAAAATGAATGATTCAATTTACAAACATACAGCAGCAGAAAAGAAGGCCATACAACCAGGAGGAAGGTTCAAGAAAAGTTCACGCCCCGTCATAAACCTTCCTTACGGTTTAATTTCACCTGTTCTGATACTTAATTTGAAAACTGAAATTTACAGCCTTGGCCAGGTAGCTCAGTCGGTTGGAGCATTGTCCCGATGTACCAAGGTTGCAGGTTCGACCCTTCGATCAGGACACATACAGGAATCAACCAATGAATGCATGAATAAGTGAATCAAGTCAATGTTTTTCTCTCTCTCCCCCTCTCTCTCTAAAATAAAAAAAAAATATTAAAAACTGCAAAAATAAAAATCAGTTACAAAGAACAAAGGTGTGGTGGGCAGAGGAAGAAACTGCCGTGGTCTACTGTGAAGTAACTGAAATATACAGAAAAACATTACCTGACCTCTCGCAGGGGAGACCTGAACCACCTTTCAAGGCCTGCTCAGGTTACAGGTGCCACACACTTAGTCCCCAGAGATCAGGCCAGCAGGGGCCTGATTATACCACCAGCAGTTTTCCTAGTGTGTTTCACACATGCCAGTAACAGCAGTATCTTGAAAAACTTTGCCTCATAGTCCTTGTTATTACTTTCCCCAGTTGCCCACATAAAGTAACTCTCTGCTTTAAGAAATTTGGCGGTGACTTCATTATCACTTCCGGTGCCAGAAGTAGGACCTACTTAGTGAGCAGAGCTACGTGTGACTGCCGCGTCTGCAGCTCCTGTCGGCTCTGCAGGACCTCCAAGGGTCCCGTGCACAGCAGCACTATCACCCCCATTTACAAAGGCAACCAGGCAACTTCCAGCTGATACTTAGAAGGGAACCTGCTTCTTGGTGATACCAGGTTTAAAAGAGAAAAAAACAGGCAAAAAGGTATCTTATCCTACTAGGTTGGCAAAAGGGAAAACATCAACACGAAAATCCCTGGATCCTGTGGGAGTCACAGCTGAGCTCAGAAGTCTAATCCCTCTAAGCAGCCCATATCCGGGTGGCCCGGTCACAGGAAGAACAGGTTCTCGCACAGCTGGATGGCTGGCTCGTGATGCAAGATCTGTCCTGACAGGAAAGCCAGTTTGTGCGCATACTTGCAAGGAGCTGGAACTCTGATGGTGCCAGGCCAATTCCAGTACATGTGGCACAGTTTGAAAGTCAACCTGCAGGCCAAGAAGAAAATATGATCCTTATTACTTCCTACCGTCATTCTGGGACGTGGTCCTGCACTTACGGGTGTGGACTCTCCAGAAACTGGGGCACCAAGGAATACAAGATGTACCTTTTTTTAATTTATTCCTTTTTACATGATGCAATTTTGGGAATCATTTTTAAGTGCAACTGTTTCTATTTCCACCATTTGTGAGTTTGGAAGACACGAGTAAATTCCCTCACTCTAGGTGCCCCGTTTTTATATCAAAACAAAGACAAAACAAATATTTTTTGCCTCAAGGAAAGGCTGCAGAAGGGTTAGTACCCCAGAAAATTACTTATATGGTCTGAACTTAAAGGTTTTGGATCTCAGAGTAGGGTATATCTCATAATCATCAAGAGCACTTTTAAAAACATAAATGCCCCAGAATGCTCAGGGGTGGAGCTTGGGCATCAGTACATTTTCTTAAGCTCTTCCAGTAAATTTTATGTACAACAGGATTACCAATTACTCCTAAAAAAGACAGTATTATGAAAGACATGAAGAAAGTCAAGGGGTAAATACTTCTGGGGGTGGGCAGTGACTCTGCCGTAGCTAGCAGGTCCGAGCCAGAAAGAGAAAGCGCTGGCCGGCTCACCTCTGCATGTGATCAGGGCTCAGGTTCGCAGTGTTGAGGACACACACGTAGTGTGTAGGAATGCCGCAGCCCTGTCGCACGTGGTGGGCGAGGAGGTAGAAGTCCACCCTGGAAAGGAAAACGGACAGAGCAATGATGCGGTCGGACTTGACCACAGAGGGGAAGAGACCTGTGTACCACTGCAGCCCCCTCACCCAAGGCTCGGCGAGGTCGAAGAACTGGCCCGAGGACACACCACAGAGAACACAGGGGCCAAACCAGAACTAGAACTCAGGTCTACTGACTCAACAGGCTATTCGAGAATCATGGTAGAAACTTCCCTATCTGTGTGCAGGACGTTAAGCATGGATCTTAAGATTGTATGCTCACCACTTTATACCTAAGAGGTAAAAACTTTTGTTTTTTTCTAATAGTTTTTAAAGCTTTATTTATTTATTAATTTATTTATTGAGAGAGCAGGAGGGAGGGAGAAAGAGAGGGAGAGAAACATCAACGTGTGGTTGCCTCTCATACATGTCTGGAATGGGGACCAAACCTACAACGCAGGCATGTGCCCTGACTGGGAATTGAACCAGCGACCTTTTGCTTTGCAGGACAATGCCCAACCCACTGGGCCACACTAGTCAGGGCTAAAACTTTATTTTTTTTTTGTAAAGACCGAACCATCTTTTCATTTTACATGCAGTATTATTTTGTATTAGTTTCAGGTGCACAGTATAGTGGTCAGACAATCATGTACTTTACGAGGTGTTCCCCACTAGAGATGGTATTTCTAGTATCCACCTGGCACTGTACATAGTTATTACAATATTACTAACTCTATTTCCTATGCTGTACTTTATATCCCCATTAAAGCTTTATTTTTTACAGTAAAATCTGCAGATTCCATTCCACATCTCTCCGGGCAACCTGCCCACTGCAATACCAGGGAAGGAGTAACGTCTGCCACCCGTCCCTGCTAAAACGGCACGTCTGTCTACTCACCAGTCGCAGCTGGTGATTGTATGGTCTACCACAGTCCCAGGGGAGGGAGTTGCAAAGTGCTCGGTAGCAGCCAGGTACAGATTGGTGCTGATTTTCTTCTGAACTACAAACACCACCATCTTGGGCTGGTAATTCTCAAAAGCTTCAAAACACTTCTGTAGCTGAGGAATCTCATAGTTGGCAACTGTCCTTAGCTGGCCGTCAGATACTCCGTCGCGGTACACCACAATCTTCTCTGGGAGACAGTGGTTCACCTGAAATGACACCTCCTGAGGTGAGAGTGGAGCCCTGAGGCCAGTGCCCCTGGGCGGCGAGCAGCTTGCTCAGGCAGCCTGGAGACGTGGAGTGTCAGAGGGCAGGGGAAGAAGCTCTGGTCCTTCCTACACCTCCCCGGGGCAGTAAAGCCCTGGTACAGCAAAGCCGTCAGTAAAATACAAAAGCGAAATAAGCTGTTATGTCACATGATATGGCTCATCCTCAGTGTGAATAAAGTCAGAAGGAAGGTAGGAAAATGACGGGCTGAATCAATCTCCTACTTGGATTTAACACTAACTACCATCTGGGCCGAGAACAAGGTGCTGTTAGAGAACTTCTAATGCAGACCCCACTTCCCACCGACCCAACGTCCTCACGTTTGCAGGTATCAGCAACATCCAAAGCTGCTAACAAGCGAACGGGTCCTTTGCTAAATATCATCCTACAATCAAGTATGATGTGAAACGGTTTTACTATAACTAAGTAATTAACAGTCCTGGTAGACTGTCCATGGATTCAAATCAAATTAAATGTGCTTGTCGTGTTTGACTCCCGTAGTTCAAGAGAACAGGCTGTTCCACTTCACACTGGCAGTTCTCTGAAAAGTGCTTTCGTTTACTCCAGGCAGTGGGGTTTGATTATGAGTGTGGTGCCTCTAGGTCTTTGGTTACTGTTCCACTCAAAACCCCAAATTATCACTGAATTATCACTGAATTAAAGATGCACATACTACGTATTATTTATAGGTTACTCTACATGAAAATTTAAGTTTCATTCCAAAGAATAAAAATAATCAGCCAGAACCTTTTTGGAGCCTAAGTTCAGATTTAAGATATTTTATGAATGTTCCTTTTTTCTAAGCCACTCAAGTACGACATTTACAAACATGCAATCATCTTCACCTTCCAAGATCGGAACTACTGCCCCAGTTTGCAGCACATTTTCTGTTTGTGTTGTTTGGCCATCTAGTGTCCCTTCCACCTTCTGGGGCCGAGGCTTTAGTTTCCTGCTGCCTCCAGCGTACATCCAGAGGGACTACTGAGCAAGGCACCTTCCCCTAACCAAGCCCAGGCTTTCTCCGCCTCAGCGCTGCTGACGTGCGGGGCCGGTTAATTCTTTGCTATTGGGGGCTGACATTATAGGATATTTAGCAGTATTTCTGGCCTCTACCCACTGGATGCCAGTAGCAGGCTCCCCCAGTTAAAACCCAAAATATCTCCAGACAGTGCCCACTGGGAGGACAAAACTTCCCCAGCTGGGAAACACTGTACTAACCAAAGGACACAGAAGTGACTCAAGCCGTGCCCACAGACCGCCTCCCCCTCACCCTGAATCTTTAGTGGAGAATAAAAGTCACTTGGAGTTTGGTCTCTCTGTGGTGGTGCCTCTTCAGGTCTCTGCTTCTGGCAACGCTGGCTCCCGTCCACTGCCCAGCCAGACGCTCAACCTTCTCGCCAGCCCTGAGACTCTCCAAGACGTGCCCAGTGAGTTCCCAGTATGTGAGAGCACATTTCTGCGGCTCCCCCGAAGCCCCCAACCAGTGTGCTGTGTCAACAGGTGGCTGCCTCAGGTGCTTAGATCTGGAGAAGCCCTGATGTCACAGAGCAGGAGACAGACAGGAAGGACACAGGATCTGGGGCCAGAAGACCTGGACTGAGTCTGGCCCTGCTGCTTTTCAGCTGCGACCTTGAAGCCTCGGTTTCCTCAGTTGAAAGATGGAGATAAACGACTACCTTACCTCCTTCTTGGGGTTGTTAAGAAGGATAAAGGATAATTAAGATAAAATAAATACATACAGGGTGGGACGAAAGCAGGTTTACAGTTGTTCATGTGGAAAATAATACAATGACTAATAAAAATAAACAAGAATAGACTTTGTGTTTTCGTGTACTCGCAACTGAAACCTGCCTTAGTCCCTCCCTGTATGTATGTAAGATCAAGGAAATACAGATATTCCTAAGCACAGACAAGGGGCAAAACAGTATCAATGGAATGAAAAACAGGATGAAATTCATTTCAAGTATTCACTGATATCAGCTCTCTCTTTAAAATTTGCTAACCAACCACTGAGCGCGAGACACTATATGTTGCCCTATGTGAGCTTCCAGGAGATGTGAAGACAAGACTCCTGGTATCAAGGAGCTTCAAACCTACTGGTGCTCAGCAACAGTCAGTTTCCTAGCCGTCTGGCCCCTTCTCCTCCTTCATAAATGACAGAGCTATGTTCTAAGGAGGGGTCGGGGTACATGACAAACCACAGTATGGACATACAGATGTTAAATGCACTGTATGTTATTAAACCAGCACACAAAGCAATAAATTAATGAGTGCCTTCAACGCAGGAGTGTGCCTGCTGGGCCTGGAACCCTCAGCACTGACGGCAACGGCAAGGGTCAAGCAGAAAACAAGTACCTGCTGGACGTCGGAGATGTTCTCTGGTGAGTGGCTCCATTCATTCACAGCAGACACACTGAACACCCAGCAGTTATGAGCCACTGTTCCAGTCTCATACAATTACAAAATTACTTCAGTACCATTCAGATATTCATGAAACTCAAATTAGAACCAAGAGACAATCACCTAAAGCAAATATCCGCAATACACTGTAAGTAATATAATTAAGGTATAAGTAAAATGCTGTGACAACGGAGAAATATTAAACATTGGTTCTGTGGAGGTAGAAGTAAGTATTACACCTCAGGAAAAGGCATGATGAAAGAATGAGCAGACAATTCAGCCAGCAAAGAAGGGTAAAAGGACCCAGGAAGAGCACGAGCAGAGCCTAGACTGTGGCTAGACAAGGGTTAAGTAAATGACTGAGGACCAACCTATACATCAATCCCAAATTTAGAAGATTACTCTGGCAATGATCTACAAAATAGACTGAAGATGTTTAAGAATGAATGAATGATCACTTCCAGTTCAGGATAGCCAAAGATACAGAAAATGCCATTCCCAGGGTAACACCAGAAAATCCAAAACAATAGAAAAAGCACACATTTGGGACTGTCAAAGACCAGGAGACACGAAAGCCTTGATGGCTGCATGTCCAGAGAGGGGAGCTTTCCCAGGTGAGCAGTGGATTCCTGAAGTTGGGAACTGGCTTGTTTCCGTCTGGCAAATGTGCCTTGGCTCTGTATGGAAAACCTACAGAAGCACGGTGGTGGGCAGGAGCCAGACCTTCAAACCGAGTGTTCCCGTGGGAATCAGGCCTAGAAAATGCGTACAGACTGTCACGGCTTGCTCTGGCTAAAGCTCCTCACCCTGGTCTGAAACGACAAATGTGTATTGTCTCCAAGGTAGTCTCCAAAGCCGGTGTGAATTCTCACCAGGACAGAGCTAATCAGCTCACCGCCTTTCCCCTCTGCATGTATTTTCATTTCCTTGAATGTACCTAAAATGTGGACAATAATATTCTATGTAATAGATGATAAATCTTTCTCTGATGTAAGACCTGAGAAAAACAATAAAGCCGGTCTAGGCAAGGGTCGGGGCGCTCTCCTCTTGAGGGAGTAGCTGAGGCATTTATAGGCACTCTCCCCTGGAGAGAGTAGCCATGCCGTCCCCCTTTTCTCCACAGGATTGCTGTCTCCTGTGCATTTATTTTCTCTTTCAGCCACAACAGGCAGACTCTGCTGGCTGGAGTCCGCCACATCTTTCAAGGGACAAATGCCAGGCATGAGCGTGGGCAGCAAGATCAGGAGGCCTGAGGTCTGGGAAAGTTCACCAGGTCGACAAGAGGCCGGACAGACAGGACTCTGGGGACACAGCTGAATAGGAAGCTGCAGGAATCTGGCTGCCCACCTAGACGACAACTACACTGACAGAATCTGTCCGATGTAACTATTCTGGAACTCTGGCGTCTGTTGAAGGCTTGCAACTTCCAAGGGGAGACGCAGAGGGTAAACTGCAGTTAGTATCAGCAATCAGCACAGTGGCAGCCCCCCATCCCTGCTGTCAGCCACCTTGCTGGACCCTGTCTTACAAACATCGGGGCCTGTGCCCCAACTGTAGACTGTCGCCCCTGGTCCCAGACGGGTGGACAAAGAGGCTGCCAGCCCTTGCTGCTGCACTTCCCCTGCCAGCTGGAGGGGTTCCCAGAGGATTTCACAGGCAGAGGCCACTCCTCCCTGCCCTCATTCATTCTGTCCTTTTCCTCTCTTAGGGGTCAGACACTGAAGACTAGGACATTACAAAACAATTGCATGTATGGGAGAAAACTGCAGAGTAACCACATGTGCCCGGGGACAGGCTCCACAGGGACCTGGGAAGACCTTGCACCCACGTTGCTGGCTGAGCCCCAGCACAGGCACACACGACCGCAGTTTTTAAAAAAAACCAGCAAACACTGGGGAAGGACAATCTGATTTCCAGAGTTACCATGTTAAATGTCCAGTTTTCAACAAAAAGTCACAAGGCATTAAAAATTAGGAAAGTATGGCCCATTTGAAGAAAAAATTAAATCAACAAATATTGTTACTGAAAAAGATCTGGTGGCAGATACATTAGCCAAAGATTTTAAAACAACCATACTAAAGATGATCAAAGAACTAAAAGGTATGCAGAGAGCAAAGAAAACAGTATGTTAAAAAATGGAACTATCAAAAAGGAGAAAACCTAAAAACTAATCAAAAAGAAATTCTGAAGCTGGAAAGTACATTAACTGAAATTTTAAAATTCACTAGACAAATTCAAAGGCTGATTTGAGCAGGCAGAAGAAAAAATCAGTGACCTTGCAGATAGGACAATGGAAATTACTGAGTCTAAGGAACAGAAAGAAAAAAGAAGGAAGAAAGACAGCCTAAGAGACCTGTCGGACACCAGCCAGTCAACATCCACACTGTGAGAGACCCAGGAGGAGAAGAGGAAGAGGGGTATTTGCAGAAATGATGGCTGACAACTTCCAAAATTAGATAGAAGACAATAATGTAAACATTCAAGAAGCTCAATAAACTCTAAATACTGTGAATCTGAAGAAGCCCACACTGTCCTGACCGAGTGCTCAGTGGTCAGAGCGCCGTCAGATCTGATCCGCAGGTCCGCTCTCCGGGCAGGGCGCCGCCGACGCGGCCTGTGAGCGCGCAAGGACGTGGGACAGCACATCGGCGCTGCTCTCCCTCTCTATCCAACAGTAACATAATTTTTAAAATAAAAAATAAAGAAACTCACACCAAGACACATGATCTAATTTTCAAAATCCAAAGATAAAGAATCTTGAAAGTAGCAAGACAGAGACAAATCATCACATAAAAGGGATCCTCATTTAGATGATCAGCGGACTGTTCATCAGAAACTCTGGAGACCAGAATGCAGTGTGCTGATGCATTCCATGGGCCAAAGGGAAAAACACTCATCCCAAACCTGTACCTGGCAAAACCGTCCTACAAAAGTGAGGCAGAAATTAAGACACTCCCAGATAAACAGAAGCTGAAGGACTTCACTACCAATGAGCACGCCGTACCAGGATGAAAACAAAGAATGCCAGACGGGAACGTGAAGTCACGTGGAGACATACAGATCCCAGTAAGGAAAAAAAATGCATGGACAATTATAAAATCAGTATGATTGTAACAATGGCTTGTACTGTACTTTTTGTTTTCTACTTGATTTAAGAGACTGCACATTTAAAGAAAAAACTGTTAGTCTAAAACCTAGAATATTACTGTAACTTACGATTTTTATATAACTTAAGAGACAAATGGATTTAAAAGAATTGTTAGTTTACATATTGGGACATATGATGCATAAAGATGTAATTTTGTAACATAACAACTGAAAGGAGAATTTTTATATTGTTATTGAAGTTAAGCTGCTATAAAGTCAAATTAGAGCGTTACAACTTTAGGATGTTAAATGAGATCTCCACAGTAACCACAAAGAAAATAACTACTGAACATACACAAAAGGAAATGAAAAAGGAATTTAACCAGTTCATTACAAAAAATCACCTAACACAAAAATAGTAATGCAGTAAATGAGGAACAAAAAATCTGTAAGGCATATAGAAAACAAACAGCAGAATGACAGAAGCCCCTCCTTATCAGCAATTGCTTTAAGAATAAATAAATTGAACACTGTGGCCGAAAGACAGAGACTGGCAGAATAAATACAAGGGTCCAACTGCCCTGGCCGAGCAGCTCAGTCGGCGGCAGCGTCGTCCCACACACCAAGGTTGCAGGTTCGCCGCCTGGTCAGGGCACACATGTGAAACAACTAAAGACTGCCGTTCCTCTCTCACACTGATGTTTCCCTCTCTCTAAAAATCAATGAACATATCCTCAGGCGAAGATTCAAAAAATTAAATTAAAAAAAAAACAGGCTCAGTTAGAGACAAACTGACTGAACATGGAAGAATGGGAAAAGACATTCCATTAAATAGTTGCAGAAAGAGACCAGCGTTGGCTATACTAATATCAGACAAAATAGACTTTAAATGAAAAAGGTTAAAAATACTTTAAATAAAAAAGATTGTAAGAGACAAAAAGGGTCATTATACATTAATAAAAAGGCTCAATAGTGAAAGAAGATACAATTATTACACAGCTAATGACAGACCATAAAAATATATAGAACAAAAACTCACAGAATTGAAGAGAGAATCATCAGGGAAATGCAAATCAAAACTAAAATGAGATACCATTTCACACCTACTTAGGGTGGCTAATAATGGGGGGAAAACAGAAAATAAGGATGTGGAGAAATTGAAACCCCTATAAAATGGTACAGCCACAGTAGAAAAGAGTATGGCACTCCCTCAAAATTAAAACCAGGCCGATCACATGATCAAACAATTCCACTTCTGGACCCATACTCTAAAAAACTGAGAGTGGTCTTGAAAAGGTACAGGTACCGCCATGTTCACAGCAGTATTATTCACAATAGCTACAACACGGAAGCAACCTAATGTCCACTGACAGACGAATGGATAAGCAAAATGTGTTACATACATGCAATGAATTATTCAGCCTTAAGAGGGAGGAAATTCTGTTATAGCTGACAACGTGGAAGAACTTTGAGAATATTATGCTAAGTGAAATAAGCCCGTCGTGAAGACACATGCTGTGTGATTCCATTTATATGAGGTGCCCAGAGAGACCAAGTTCACGGAGACAGAAGCAGAATGGTGGCTGCCAGGTGCTGAGGGGAGGAGAGATGGGGAACTGGTATCTGACGGGCACGGCGTTTCAGTTTCGCAAGATGAAAAGAAATACGGAGATGGACGTGGTGATGTGGCTGCACAGAATTATGAATGTGTTTCACAGCACTGAACTGTATGCTCAGAGATGGTTAAGATGGCAAATTTTGTTATGTGTATTAACTCAATTAAAACACTGGAATGAAGGAAGAAGAGGCCAGGCAAGCCATCTGCAATTGTGGTTGCAGAAAGGGCAGGCTCAAGTCTGGAAGATCCCTCAAGACAATAATCACTTGCTTAAGACAACTCCCCACCCCCACCTCTTCTCACCCTGCCGCAGTGAGGGAAGTGCAGGCAGAACTGGAAAGCAGAAAGAACCTGCACTCTTACAGAATTCCGCAGCAGCCTGCCACTTCTAATGCCAAAGGAAACACCTTGGCCCGCTCCCTTCCAGTTCTTGGGTCAAACACTAGTCACAACCAGTCCAGCCTTATGTAGGCATAGCCACAGGCACAGCCACACTAGCACCAATGGGGGCTGAATTAACCTGAGCTGAGTTCAATCTCCTTAAAGCTCAAGCCAAATAATAGGTGAACTTTCAACATCTGGTGATTAGTCATCATGAAGGATAAAGCTAAATCAGGAACGCAGCTTAGTTTCGATTTTCATACCTGGGTGGAAGGAAACATTGGCACGCAAACTCACATGTTAAGACCTAAGGGTTCCTTAGATAAAAAATCTTGAGAACTGTTGGGACTAGAGATATAAATCTAAATACTAAACATTAAATAAAGCCATACATGGGCTTAAGCTGCCTATGAGGCTTCAGGTGGAAAACCAGAAGAAACCCTGCAGCTGAGGACAATGGGAAAAGCTGGACAAAATATTAAAATACCTAGGTAAAGGTTTTAGATCTGGGCGGCATGAGAGGAAGAATAGAGGCCTAGGGAAATAAACCAGGCCTTTAAATCTTTCTCCTCTGGCAGCTGATTTTGCTGATTCCATAGTGTTACCTCCTTTTAAGGCTAGGAGATTGAGGAATGCTTTTTAAAAACTGATATAATTTGCTAAACCATCAAAGTTACCCTTTGAAGGTATAAAATACAAGCGTTTCCGTACTGTAAAAACTGTCCAAAAATCACAACCCGACGTGAGAACAAGCATATCCGCTGCCACAAAGGTGATCTCATACCCATTAGCGGTCACTTCCATTGCTCCCACACCCACCCCCAGAACAGGAATAACCTATTTTCTGTTTCTTTGGATTGGGTATTCTAGGCAAACAAAATCAGTCATATGTGGCCCCTTGTGACTAATTAATCTGACTCAGTATGTTTTTACAGTTCTTCCATGTTGTGGCATTATCAGTCCTCCATTGGTTTCATCAATAATAATCTAGTGCAGGATGTGTCAGCTTTTGCCTGGCTACTCATCAGTTCGCCAACATTTGGACTGTTTCTATTTTTGGCTATTATTAATAACACTGGCATAAACACTTGTGCGGAAGTTTCTGTGGGGACGTGTCTTTATTTCTTTGGGGTATGTACCTTGGAGTGAAGGCACTGGTCACGTGGCAATCCCTGTGAACACCCCAAGGAACTGCCAGGCTGCTCTCCGAAGCAGCTCCGCCAGGTTCGAATCCCACGGGCAGTGCACGAGGGTTCTCAATCCCCGTGTCCCTGATGGCACTTCTACCTTTCCAATTTACCCATCCTCATGTGCGCGAGGTGGTTCCTCGCTGCATGCTTTTAAATTAAGAGGCTTTATTTCTTTTAGATCATTAAGCCAGGTTACACAGTTGTCTATTGGTCTGTGTTTATTTCCATGAACCTTAGGTCCATTGTTGTTTCCAAGTTCACCTCAACTACGTGACAAAAAGTGTGTGGAGTGTGCGTAAGCGTAGCCAGAATGAGCGAGGAGCATAATCCCTTAACGCACTGAGGTAGAGAAGACAGCCATCAGGCCGAGACAGGTCAGGCGGATGGAAAATCTCTGGGGATGAAGACGCAGACAAGAGTCCAGCCGCTTCTTTCCCGCGGGGGTGTTTTCCCATTACTGCCAGGCCGGAGGAGCAGGGTGTGACCAGTGAAGCAGCCACTTACTCACACGAGGAAACAAGCAGAGCACACGACCGAGTCTCTTAAGTGCTATGACAGGTACTGCTGTGAGGACTCAGACGATTAAGGGCTCAGCAGCTGATTAGGAGTCAACTCATGGAAAAGGTAGCACATGTGTCTTGAGAAGCACAAACAGGCAAAGGAAAATAGCAAGTGAGGCACGTGGGAAAGAACCACCTATTGGGTGAAGAACAGGAATATGGCAGGAGATTCTAACAAGAAAACAAATGTAAAAACCCAAAAAAGTAAAAAAATAAATTTAATGTGTTTACAGTTACAAATGTTCCATTAAGCTCTGCTTTACCTACATCTACAGGTTTGGGCATGTTGTTTATTTTCATTCATCTCAAAACAGTTTATTTCCTTCTTTAATTTCTTCTTTGACCCCATGGCTATTCACGAGTATTGTTTAATTTCCATATATGTGTGAATTTCCTAAATTTATCTCTTATTTTGAGTTTCATGTTAATCCTTCTAAATTTATGGAGTCTTGTCTGCCTGACGTGGTCTCCCGTGATGCATGTCACGTACACGTGAAAAGACCATGTATTCTTCTGTTGGGTGGAGTGTCCTACAGACGTGTTATGGTGAGGGGGATCACAGTGTTGTTCAAGTCTGGTTTTTTTGTTAATCTTTTCCTACTTGTTTAACCATTACTGAAAATGGGAGTTTTGAAATCTTTAACTACTACTGTTGGATTATCTATTTCATCCTTCATTTATGTTACTTGTTTCATGTATGTTGGGTCTGTACCGTTAGGCTCACGCATGTTTACGTCTTCCTTGTGAACAGACATGCTTGCCATTATGAAACGTCCTTCCTTGCCTCAGTGACCACTGGTGTCTCAGAGTATGCTTCCTCTGGCAGCACAACCACACCGGCTTTCTGCCGGCTACTGTTTGCATGGTGTCTCTCGTTCCATGCTTCTGCTTTCAACTTAGTCTTTGAAACCGAAACGTGCCTTCTGTAGAAAGTACACCGACATAGTTTCACTTAACCCATTCTGCTAATCCCTACTTTCTGGATAAAGTTTCTAGTCTGTTCACACGTAGCGTGACTACGAGGAGCTAGCATTCGCACCTGCCGCCGTACTGCCTGTTCTCCATGCGCCTTACGTCTTTCTTGCCCCTCTGTTTTCCCACGACAGCTTTACTTTGTATCAAACAGATATTTTCAAGTTACCATTTTAACTCCTTTATTGTGATTTATTTTCTTAGTGTTCCCATTGGGGATTACAATTAACATATTGACTTAAAACAATTTCATTTGGTTAATACAAAATTAACTTCATTAATATTTTAAGTCTGTTCCTGTACGGCTCCATTCCCTCTCTCCTCTTACTGTCACACAAATTACATCATTAAATATTGTATGTATATCTACTCAGACTTATATTTATAGCCTTTTGTATTTGTCTCTGAAATTATAGAAGTTAAAGACAAAAATGCATTTTTACCTCTTTTATATTTATCTACATAGTTGTCTTTTCTCGTGGCATTTATCTCTTCATGTGGATATGAGTTACCATCTAGTGTCAATTCATTTCCACAGGAAGATCTGAGAATATCTTAATTTTTCCATTTTTAAAAAAATTGAAATGTATACAAATCACATACCATAAATTTCAGTATTTGTAAGTTGTACATTTCAGTGTTTTTAAAAATATTTTACTGTTTACACTACTACAGTTGTCCCGATTTCTCCCCCTTGGCCTCCCCCACCCAGCCCCGGCCACGCCCTCAGGCGGCCCCACAACTGCTGTCCCCGGGCCGTGCATCTGTGTGCCTCCGGCGGCTCTATCCCTGTGCCGCACTTCCCACCCGCAGGGCACTTCCGTAACTGCCGTTTGTACTTCTTAATCCCCTCGCCTCTTTCGCCCACAAACCCCCGACCCCTTTCCCATCTGGCAGCCATCGAAACATTCTCTGCGTGTGTTTTTGTCCTACTTATTTGTTTTGTAGATTCAATTGTGGATAAATATCTATTTATTGCCTTTTGTTGTTCTTCTTCTTCAAGAAGATACATTAACGTTTCATTTAATACCAGTCTGGTAGTGATGAACTCCTTTAGATTTTTCTTGTCTGGGAAGCTCTACACCTGTCCTTCAATTCTAAATGCTGGTTTTGCTGCACAATCTTACTTGCAGGTACTAGTTTTTCATCACTTTGAAAATTTCTTGCCAATCTCTTCTAGCCTGCAAATTTCCTTTTGAGAAATCAGCTGACAGTCTTATGGGAGCTCCCTTGTAGGTAACTAACTGCTTTTCTCTTGCTACTTTTAAGACTGTCTTTAACCTTTGGCATTTACATTGGAAATTACAATGAGTCTTGGTGAGGGTCTTTTTGGGTCCGACTTGTTTGGGACTCTGCACTTCCTGGACCTGTGAATTTCCTTCAGCAAGCCAGAGAAGTTCTGTCATTATTTTTTCAAATAGATCCAATTCCTTGCTTTCTCTTCTCCTTCCACACTTCCATATGACTGTTGGCAAAAATTAAAGTTGTCCCAGAGGCTCCTTACACTATCCTCATTTTTTTCCTTTTTTCTTCTTGCTGTTCTGACTGGTTGCTTTTTGCTTCCTTATATTCCAAATAGCTGTTTGATTCTCACCATCAACCACTCTACAGCCGATTCCCTATAAATTGTTCTTTACTTCAATCAGTGTATCTTTCATTTCTGACTGGATCTTTTTGTGCTGCTGAGGTCCGAAGTTCACTGAACACCCTTATAGCCAGTGTTCTGACCCTACATCCAGTAGGCTGCTTGTCTGCATTGTGTTTAGTTCTTTTTCTGGAGATTTGTTATGTTCTTTCATTCGGGCCATGTTTGTCTCCTCACTGTGGCAGCCTCCCTGTGCTTATTTCTATGTATCAGATACAGCTGTTACATCTTCCAGGTTTGGTAAAGCAGCCTAACTGTAGTTAAGTGTCCTGTAGGCCCCACCGGCACTTCCTCCCCATTACCCAAGCCGGGCACTCGAGGTGTGCCCAATGTGTGGGCTGTGCACACCCTCCTCCTGCAGTTGAGCCTTGACTGGTGTTGGCAGGTTGAAGGTCAGCCACTGCCTGTGTTCTGTCCAGGGTCACACAATATAAGCTACAAAGGAACCTGCAGATGGCTATTTGTGCTGGGCTTGGAGGTTCCTAGGCAAGGCCAAGCTGTGAACCAAGTCCAGCTGCAGTTAGTACCAGTCCCTGGAGCAACTTAACAAGAGGTACGGGGCTCACTAAAGCCAGGTAATACTTGTTTGAGAGAATTAAGGAAAACCTGAAACATCAACCAAGACAAGCCACTCATATGGAAACGCCACTGAAAACAGCTTGGGTGGGCCTGAAAGTTGAGTGGGCAGGGCTCAGAAAAGGAACAATGGCCTCTGCCGCAATTCTGTCTGAGAGAAAGCTGCCCCCCATTCTCGCCCTGATGCCAGACAATTCCGTCTTCTCCACAGATCTCCGATACCTTTCAATGTGCTGCCTCCACACACGGAGGTCAGAGGGAGCGAGTTCAAGTGAGTCTGCATATGGGCCCTTTAAGAGGAACTGCCTTGGACTCCAGAACTTTCTGTCTTCTACAGCCTTAACCCCTGCTGGATTTTCACAGCTGGAAGTTATGGAGATTTATCTTCCTGGCCCTGGAACCCTGGGATGGGGGGTCTGGTGTGGGAATGGGAATCCTTGCTCCTGAAATATCCCTCTGAATTTTTATCTGCCACACATGGGTTTGGGACCAGCCGGTTCCATGTGTCCGCCCATCCCCCACCACCAGCCTCCATGCAATTTCTTCTTTAATTCTGTAGTTGTAAGATTTCCATTGAGCTTGTTTTGTGATGGTTCTGAATGATGATTATTCTATAGTTTAGTTATAATTTTGATTTGGTTATGCAAGGAGTCAAGCTGTGTTTACCTACACCACCATCTTGACCGGAAGCTCAGTGTTTTCAGTATATTCACAAAAGTATGGACCTATCAACACTATTTAATTCCATAATATTTTCATCATGTCTAGAAGAACCCGACACCTAATTAGGAGCAACTCCACATTGCTGCCCATGTCCTCATTCTTTGAAAACCAGTAATCAATCTCTTTTTTGTTTCAATGGATTTGCCTACTCTGGACATCTCACAGAAATGAAACTATAAATATGGCTTTTTATGTTTAGCTTTTCTTTCTTTTTTTAAATATAATATATTGATTATGCTATTACAATTGTCCCATTCCCCCTTTTCACTCCCCTCCACCCTGCCCACCCCCTCCCACCCACATTCCCCCCCTTTAGTTCATGTCCATGTGTCATAAGTTCTTTAGCTTCTACATTTTCCATACTATTCTTGCCCTCCCCATCTATTTTCTACCTACCATCTATGCTACTTATTCTCTGTACCTTTACCCCCTCTCTCCCCACCCCACTCCCCTGTTGATAACTCTCCATGTGATCTCCATTTCTGTGGTTCTGTTCCTGTTCTAGTTGTTTGCTTAGTTTCTTTTGGTTTTGTTTTAGGTGTGGTTGTTAATAATTGTGAGTTTGCTGTCATTTTACTATACATGTTTATTTTTATCTTCTTAGATAAGTCCCTTTAACATTTCATAAAATAAGGGCTTGGTGATGATGAACTCCTTTAACTTGACCTTATCTGAGAAGCACTTTATCTGCCCTTCCATTCTAAATGAAAGCTTTGCTGGATGGAGCAATCTGGGATGTAGGTCCTTGCCTTTCATGACTTGGAATATTTCTTTCCAGCCCCTTCTTGCCTGTAAACTCTCTTTTGAGAAATCAGCTGACAGTCTGATGGGAACTCCTTTGTAGGTGACTGTCCCCTTATCTCCCCACTGAGCTAAGCCAGCCAGGGCTTCTTGGTACAGAATTCTTGATTCTGCCTTCTTTATACAATTTTCAATATGGCATTCCACTGCCTTCTGGCCTCCATAATTTCTAATGAGAGAAGTCAGCTCTTCATCTTATTGAAGATGTCTTGAACACAGTAAATGGCTTTCTCTTGGTCCTTTCAGAATGCCCTCTTGGCCTTCCAGCAGTTTTACTGGGATGTGTCTAGGTAGGGATATCGTTAGGTTTTCTTAGTGTTTGTTGGGCTTCTTGAATGAGTTGGTTATTGTTTTCCTTCAACTTTGGGAAATGCACACTATTATTTTTTCCAACATTCTTTTCCTCCTATACTTTCACTTTACCTTCTGGGAATCACATGACGTTTACAATGGTATGGCTGATGGTATCCCACAGATCTTAGTCTCTATTCATTTGTCTTCATTTCTTTTTTCTTGCTTTTTCATACACTAGATAAGTTCATTTGATCTATCTTCAAGTTCACTCATTATTTCTTCTGCCTGATCAAATCTCTGTAAAGCCCCTGAAGTGAAATTTTCATTTATATTTTACAATTCCAGGAATTTCTATACAATTCTTTTAAGTTTTTAAAAATGATCTTTACTGATACATAATTCATATACCATATAATAAGCCAATTTAAAGTGCAAAATCCAATGTCTTTTAGTATGTTCACTGACGGGTACAACCAAACCACAATCTATTTTATAACCTTCCGATCACCTCACAAAGAAACTCTGCATTCGTCAGCCGTCACCTCCCTACTCACTATCCCAGCTTCTCCCTACCATAGCCTCAAGCAACCACAATGTACGTTCTTTCCTCTGTATTTCCAAGTTATGAATATTTGTTATAAGTGACATCACACGTGATCTTTTGTCACTGGATTCTTCCTCTAAGTGGAACATTTTCAAGGTTAAAGCATTGCTTGCTATTTGTCTCACATGTTCTACATTCTTATTTCTACCTTAAAACTTTTTTTATTACTATTTTCTTTTCCTCATTGGATAGCTGTATACTCTTTTATTACTCTCATACTGGCTATCCTAGAAATTACAACACAAAACTTCAGAGTATCAAAGTGTAATACAAATTGTACTTTCACTTTTACTCAACAATTCAAGGAACTGAAAGCACTGAAATTTCAATGTAGCCCCATTTTTTTCTTTTGTTTCCCTTGCCCCAGAAGATAAATCAGAAAAAAATATTACTAACAGAAATGTCATAAGATTTTACTATGTCTTTTTCTAGGAGTTGTATTGTTTTGTTTCACATTTAAGTCTTTAACCCATTTAAAGTTTATTCTTGTATGTGATGTAAGAAGGTAGTCTAATTTCATTTATTGTATATAATGTGCCCAATCGTCCCAACACCATTTACTGAACAGACTTCATTACCCCACTGTCCCTGCCACCTTTGTCACATATTAATAGACTATATGGTGTGGGTTTATTTCTGGGCTCTCTATTCTGTTGCACTGACCCACAAACATTTTAATACCCGATTATGATAGCCTTGTAGTATAGTTTGATACCAGGTATCATGACACCTCTAATTTTGTTCTTTCTCAAGATTGCTGTGGCTATTTGGGGTCTTTTGTGGTTCCATATAAATTTTTGGATTATTTGTTGTAGTTCTGTGAAAACGTCATTATTTTGGTAAGAAATGTGGTGAATCTATAGACTGCTTTGGGTAGTACAGACATTTTAATGATGCTAATTCTTCCTACCCATGAGCACAGTATATACTACCATTTATTTCTATCTTCTTCAATTTCTTTCTTCAGTGTTATAATTTTCCGAGTACAGGTCTTTCATCTCCTTGGTTAAATTTATTCCTAGGTATTTTTTGATGCAATTGTAAACGAAATTACTTTATTAGTTTCCTTGACAGTTCATTCTTGCTATATAAAAATACAAATGATTTCTGTATCTTTATTTTGTATCCTGCTACATTACTGAATTCATTTCAGTTCTAGTAGTTTTCTGGTGGAATCCTTAGGGTTCTCTATCTACAGTATCATGTCATCTTCAAATAATGACAATTTTACTTCTTCCTTTCCAATTTGGATGCCTATTATTTCTTCTTTTTGTCTGACTGCTGTGGCTAGGACTTCTAGCACTATGTTGAATAAGACAATGAAAATAGACATTCCTGTCTTGTTCCTGCTATCAAGGGAAAAACTTTTAGTTTTTCCCCGTTGAGTATGTTAGCTGTGGGTTTGTCACGTATAGCCTTTATTATGTTGAGGTATGTTCTCTCTGATCCCAATTTGCTGAGTTTTTTAAAAATCATAAATGGATGTCAGATTTTGTCAAATGATTTTTATGCATCTATTGAAATAATAATATGATTTTTATCCTTTCTTTTGTTTAGATGGTGTCCCATGTTAATTAATTTACAAATATTGTACCAACCTTGCATCCCAGGAATAAATCCTAGTTGGTCATGGTGTATGATCTTTCTAAAGCACTGGTGAATTCAGTTTACAAGTATTTTGTTGATGACTTTTACATCTATGTTCATCAGGGGTACTGGTCTATAATTTCATTTTTTCAGGTATCTTTATCTGGTTTTGAAATTAGGTTAATGCTGGCCTCATAAAATGAACTTGGCATTTACTTTCCTTAAGCACTGTATAGCTATTATTTTATTATCTTGCTTATACTGTTTCCTTTGACAAGTTAGCTATTATTCCATTTTTTGGTCCTTTGATGGGAAACTTTTATTTTCCTTTGACTGCTTTATATGTCTTTACTTTCACCAGTTTTACGTAAGTGTACTTCTTAAGTTTATTTTTATTTTTAATATATCCTATTTGGGATTTGTTAAATTTTCTGTATCTGTTCAATTTTTTGTATCTGCCTTATATCTTCTATCACTTTTGGAATATTCTTTACTATTGTCTTTTTAGATGTTTCCTCTTACACCCTCTCTAACCTCCCTATGGGATGCTTATTATACATACATTATATTTTAACGTCACATTCTGTCTGTTGCCCTGTTATACTTTCTAACCTTTTATATCTCAATTCTTCAGTCTGACTTTTTCTTTTCTTTTTTTAATTTTATTTCTAGAGAAGAGAAGGGAAGGAGACGGAGGAAGAGAAACATCTATATGTGGTTGTCTCTCACATGCCCCCTACTGGGGACCTGGCCCGCAACCCAGGCATGTGTCCTTGACTGGTAATCGAACTGGCAACCCTTTGGTTCATAGGCCAGCACTCAATCCACTGAGCCACACCAGCTGGGGCTCAGTCTGACTTTCTTATTTTTCAGTTGGCTCATTACTTCAATTAAGTCTAAACTACCATGACCCATTTTTTAAATGCATGGAGTGGTGTTTCCCCAAAATTTGTATGTTGAAGCCCTAACCTGTAGTTCCTTCGAATGTGACTGTATCTGGAGATGAAGTGTTTAAGGAGGCTATTAAGCCCTGAACTGAGCGGGTCGGTTGGTCGGGTGCCACTCTGCAAAGCAAAAGGCCACTGGTTCGATTTCCAGTTAGGACACGTGCCTGGGTTGTGGGTTGGTTCCCAGTTGGGGTATGTGCGAGGGGCAACCAATAGACGTTTCTCTCATACACTGAAGTTTCTCTCCCTCCCCCTCCCTCCCCTTCCCTTCCCTTCTCTCTAAAACAAATGAATAAAGTCTTTAAAAATATTAAATAAAGAAGTTACTAAGTTTAAATGAGGTCATTGGGATAGGTCCTAACTAAATACAACCAGAGGAGATTAGGACGCAGATACACAAAGGGTGAAGACCATGCACCAGAGAAAACACAGTATCTACAAGACGAGGACAAAGACCGCTAGAGAATCCAAACCTGCCAGCACCCTGATCTTGGACCTCCATCCTCTAGAACTGTGAGCAAATAAAGATGTGTCCTTTAAGCCACCCAGCTATGGTATGTTCTTATGGAAGCTCTAGCAACCTTATATACCCATCCACTGAGTGAATTTGTTTAGCATAATTTTCCATTCTAGAAATTCCAATTGCTTTTTTAGTAGTTCTAATTCTTTGCTAAAATTCCAAATGTTATCTTTTATCTTTTTGAACATATCCAGTGCACCTATCTTTAAATGTGTCTGACTGCTCAACTAACTGAATCTTCTGTGGATCAGGATCAATTATTTATTGTTTTTCTTGGTCTTTGTGTCTTCACTTTCTCTCCATGTGTTATTAGTTATTATCTATTGACTGCTAGACATTGTAGAGACAGTTTGATGCCTAGGACAATGTTAATCTTCCTTCAGAGGGTTTCATTGATTCTGGCAAGTGAGCAGTGAAATTAACAGCTCACCTAAATCCATACTTAAGGACTGAAATAAATCATAGTTGGTCCACCAGTAGTTTTTCTTTACTCCTGATTTTTAGTTCTTTAGATTCACAGCCCAAAGACTGAGGAGTTTGCTCAGGACCACCACTGATTTGGGGGCCCTGGTCTCTAGTTTTTGGTCCCCCAAAACTTTCAAACATCCTGCAAATCTTTTCAACATTTCAGCTGCCTCTTCCATAATTAGTGTATATCTAATATGCTAAAGTCTAGGCTTTCTGTCTTTTTGTATCTTGGTTTTCATTCTTTTTTGCTTTATTACTCTTCAATTAAACTTCTTATTATCTATCACATATTATATATGTATATATACAAATTCATATGTGTATATATCTATACTTATGTATATACACATATACATGTGTACACATATATGTGTGTGTTTAATGTATTTTTTAAATAATGCATGCCAAACATAGTATTTACAATACTGTTAAGAAAAAATGTAGGCCTAGAATGGTGTTCTTCACACAGAAAAGATTTAAGTTTATTTTTTCCCAGTGTTTGGAGTTTTAATACTTTGGAAAACTTGGGAGCACTAGCACTCTGTGTTACCGTATCTGATTTTATGGATTGAAATACTTCTAAAATGAGCTGTAGTCTGCTCAAAGGGCTTATATACCTCTCAGTCACCCTTAGATCTAAGATGAAGCACTCCTCAGAGACTATTTCTTGAATGTAAAAGGACCCCCCAAAATCTGTTCCTCCATTTAAGCAGTAAGTACATTGCAAAACTAGTCAAAATCAACTTCTTTATAACTACTGATAGTAACGACCTTTCAACAATCTGAAGAGCATTTATACAATAAAAAGGACTGAATCTCAGTAAGAACAATGATTTTGTAGTGTTTTACCTTGGTCTATGCACATTCCCCTTTCTCTGAAGTAGCTGTTGTACCTGCAGCTTCACTACCAACCATGTTAACGTAAAAGTAATCTACCAGTCCCCAGAGGGGACAGAACAAGTTCCAGACATTTAAAGAATTCTTTGTGCAGCCATTACCTGGTTCCTACGCTGAAAGGGGGGAGGTTTTGGCGGCTATGCACACTTCAGACTACAGAGATCACAGAATCAGGCCAAGAAACTCATCAAACAAGCAACAGTAACAGCAATATTTGTGTGTGGAGATATAATTTGCAGAGCTGCCACATTATATTAAAAATACCCATTCTTCAATAAAAATTTTTGAGACATAGCAACGAATAAAGTGTGACCCACGCACATGAAAAGAGCAGACAATAAAAACTGTACTGTACGTGGTTCCGCTAGACAAGCACCTTAAACAACCGCTGCGAACACTACCCAAAGGCTAAAGAAAACCACCTCTAAAGACCTGAAGGGCAGTATGAGAAGTGTCTCACCAAATGGAGACTATCAATAAAGAGACAGAATGAGAAGAAACAATCAAACAGAAATCGTGGTGTTGAACAGTAGAATAACCACAATGAAAAATTCACTAGGGAGGCTTAACAGCACATTTGATCAGGCAGAAGAAATAATCGCTAACTATTAGATAGGCCAACTGAATCTATCCCGTGTGAGAGCAGAAAGGAAAAAAAGAAGGAACAATAAGTAAATGCAGCCTCTGAGACCTGTGAGACATCAAGCATACCAACGTAACAGGAGTCTCAGTAGGAGAGAAAAGGGGGCAAAAGAAATATTTGCACAAATGGTAGACTAACAATTCCAAATCTGAAGAAAAAGTTAACTGCACATCCAAGAAGCCTAAGGAGCACCAAGTAGCACAACTCAAACTTGATCTGAAACACCCGTTCTTCCCTGGGTATCCGGTTTAATGGCCGATCCTGCAGGTTTTCAACTTCCCACCCTCTAAAAATGTTAGCCACGTCCTTAAAGTAAATCTCTTCACACACACATAATACTCTACTGGCTGTTTCTCTGGAGAACCGTAACACAGAATTAGAACAAAGAAAAAGAGAGAGAGAGACAACTATTTAGCGACAGAGTTTTTTTATATTACTGAAATTAAGTTGGTATTAATCTGAACAAGACTATTAAATTAATAGGCAAAAAAAGTATTTGATGAAATCTAACACACTTTTAATATAAAAACACTCATCAAATTAGGAATTAGAAGGAAACAGGATAAAGGAAGTTCATGGAAAACACAGTTAATATACTCAATGGTGAAATACTTAAAACTGTCCCCCTAAGATCAGGAAAAAGACAAGAATACCTGTTTTCATCACTAGTATTCAAACTTGTACTGGGAATTGCAGCCCAAGCAACTGAGCAAAAAAAAAAAAAAAGAGAGAGAGAGAGAGAGAGAGAAAAGGCATCAAAATTGTAAAGAAAGAAGTATAACTACCTCCATATGCAGATAATGTGATTGTATTATCCCAATGAATTTTCAAATCCCAAAGAATTTTTTAAAGGGTAATAAATAAATTCAGAAAGTTGTAGGGTTAAAGGTTAACATGCTAAAACAAGTTGTATTCCTATATACCTGTAAGAACAATTTACAAGTGATAATAATAAAATCATTTCATTTATAATTACAACTGCATCCAAGAGAATCAAATACCTAGAAATAAATTTAACTAAGGTGGTAACATACTTTTATATGGGAACTATAAAGCACTGCTCAAAAATTAAGGTAGACCTAAATAAATGGAAAGATACTTTAGGGCCATATATTGCAAAAGACTGAGTATTATGAAGATGGCAATATTTGCAAAACTATTTACACATTCGATGCAAATCTTATCAAAATCCCATGGCTTTTTTTGCACAAATGGAAATGCCTAGACTTAAATTCATATGGAATTCTAAGTGGCCCAAAATAGCTAAAACAGTATCAAAAAAGAAACAAATTGGAAGATTCACACTTCCCAATTTCAAAATTAACTAAAAAGAAATAGTAATCAAAACAGCATTTTACTGACATAAGGATGGACACAAGACAAATGGAATAGAATTTAGAGTTCAGAAATAAATTCACACGGGGGGATAAATGATGACAGAAGGAACTTGACTTGGGGTGGTGAACACACAATATACAGATGAAGCATTGTAGAACTGTATAGCCGAAACCTATGTAATTTTATTAACCAACGTCACTCCAATGAATTCAATTTAAAAAGAACAAAAGAAATCTAAACACCTACAGCCAATTGGTTTTTAACAAGAATGCCAATACCTTATCATAAAAAGAGTAGTCTCTTCAGCAAGAGCTCCTGAGACAAGCAGACAACCATATACAGAAGAATAAAGTTGGACCTCTACCTCACTTCACATGAAGTGTACCTCAAAATGGATCAATGACCTAAATATAAAAGCTAAAGCTGTGAAACTGTTAAAAGAAAATACAGGGGTAAATCTCATTCAGATTTGGCAACAGATTCTCAGATTTGACACCAAAAGCATGGGAACAAAATGAGAAAAAAATGAAATGGACTTTGTCAAAATTTAAAACTTTTGTGCATCAAACAACATTATCGAGAAAGTGAAGACACCCTAAAAAAGGGCAAAAGTATTTGCAAATCTTGTGTCAAACAAGGCTTCTGTATCCAGAATGTTTTTTTTAAAAACCCTCTTATAACTCAACAACAAAAAGACTCAATTAAAAAGTCGGGAAAAGATTTGAAAAGACTTTTCCAAAGAGAATACAAATGGACAATAAACATACAAACATCACTGGTCATTAAGGAAATGCAAGTTAATTTAAAAATGAAAAATAAGAAGTGTTAGTGAGCACGTGGATAAACTGGAACCCTTGTGCACGGCTACTAGGGATGTAAAATGGTACAGCCACTGTAGGAAACAGTCTGGCAGTTCCTCAAAAAGGTAAACACAGAACGCCCCTAGGCAGGTCCTCTAACAAATCCAGACAGGCACCTGCACAGCGGCGGTGTTCACAACAGTCAAAAGGCAGGAACAGTCCCAACGCCCATTAATGACGGACGGGTAAGCAGACTGTGAAATACACATCCAACGGAATACTCTTCATCCACAAAAAGTAACGAAGTACTGATACACACAACTTAGACGAACCTTAAGAACATGCTCAACGAAAGAAGTCAAAAACAAAAGTTCACATAGTTTATGATTATTTCTATGTAATGTATTCCAAATCGGCAAATTCACAGAAACAGAAAGCAAAGTAGATGTTACCAGGAAGTAGGGGGAAAGGTGAATGGGGACTAATGACCCTGTCTCGGGATCAGAAAGTGGCTGGAACCAGCCAGCAACTCTTGTGGTGTGCTTCCTGACGTGGCACCCGGTCCATGAGTGAGTGGACACTGGGGGCTGCAGCAATGTGGAAGTGGGCTGAATCCAGACATATTTCCCCTGCACCTTCTGACGTGTAAAATACCAGGAAGAGCTGCTCTGAGCGCCTGGAGGAGAAGCGAAGAACGCAGACGGCATTCTCCGCGGCAGACTCCAGAGGAAAGGCCCTGCACAGAGCTGGCACGCTGCACTGACCCCGGCCACTCCAGGGGCTACAAACAGCTCCTGGGGAGAAGAGACGCCTCTTGTGGGAGGGGCTTTGCACACCTGCTGAGAGACGCCACTGCTCAAAATACTAAAAAAGACTAAAACAGAAGGTATTTCACCAACTTAGCTCGCCAAGTCACATTTCTTCAGACCAAAGGACACACTTTCATTCTCAGATTAACAGTTTGATGGAGAATTAGGATGGGCCACTGAAGCACTCCGTCTGGAACGGAGGGAAGAAAGAAAGGTGTGAGAGCTGGCTACCACACTTTTTCATGTGTGCAGACACACTCCACATGAGTGGCGGCCAAGGAAACGTTCCACCAGACAGGTTCCTCCCCTCTATGGGGCCCAGGGCAGGGCTGCGGTGGGGAGGATACAGGTAGCAGCATACTTTTCTTTGCTTTCCCCCACAGGAGTATGACACTCTTTCCTACCTGGTATAGCGGTTCTTGGATCAGGGCCACAACTGCAGGTGCCAAAAGCTGGGTGTGTACTCCCCTGCCAGAACGCCTGTGGCCAAGCTCCACTAACCAGGTGGCTCACACAACAGTAAGGTACTGTCCCACAGGGCTGGAGGTGAGAAGTCCAGAATCAAGGCACTGGCAGGGCTGTTTCCTTCTGAAGCCAGTGAGAGTCTTTTCCATGAGTCTCCTCGCTCCTGGTCACCTCTCGTGTTCCTCTGTGATCTCTTCGTGTGTTCACATTGCTTTTCCTCTATGTGTGTGTGTGTCTGCGTCCCCATCTCCTCTCTTCATAAGGACACAGTCACACTGGATTAGGGCTCACTCTACTGACCCCATCTTAACTGGATCACCTACAAAGGCCCTATTTTCAATAAGGTTACATTCACGAGTAGGGCTTCAACATCTTTTTGGGGTGCAGGGCACAATTCAGCCCATAACAATCTCTAAGCCATAAGCTTGAACTGTATTTTTAAATCTTTATGTTAGAGTCCCTAAGGGCCTGACAGGGTACACACTGTGCTTTCACCCTCTCCGGCAAAACCGAGGTTCACTGGCTCCTCCAAATGCTCGGCATATCCGTGACATCAGTCAGCAAACAGAACACCGCGGAAGTGGCGCTGCGGTGTAGAAGGTAGAAAAGGTGACATGACTTGCACCTGCTCTCAGTCTCCTGGGGCACTCATGCACTGGGCTCAGACGCCAGCGACGCTGTGAGGGCGCCCAAGTGAGCAGATGCGGCAAGGCCACACCCCGTCCAACTTCCTGTGAACGCCAGACACTCACTGCACGCTGCTAAGTTTTAGAGCAATTTGTTACACAGCCATCAACAACCAAAGTGTACTCAAGTTAAGTTACAACCCAGAGGGAAAGATACATAATGATACAAGAAATTCATATAAGGCAGGATGTGCTAATCATTACACAGAATATAAACTAAGGGCCTTGGAAGAGGAACATAGAAATATAAGTCTTGCAAAGGGCAGGGGCGGGGGGGGCGGGGTGGTGGGGAGTAAAGGGAAAGGCTTCACAGAAGTAACTTTAAAGCACGGGCCTAAAAGACAGAACTTTGAAGGAAAGCAGTGACAACAAGAAAAAGGAAGGTGTGATAGAACTTGGTAGCAAAGTAACATAACACAGGGACCTCCTTAGAGACACAAATTCAAGTTTTTTTCTACGTAATCTGCCATCAGTCCTGAAACAGTATCAGACTATTGGAAGGGCACCGTAGGAAACACTCACTCTGAAAGAAACAAGGAAGAGTTCTGGGGACTGAGTTTAATCACTGAAATTATTAAATTTCTTGCTGGTTCATCTCCATGCAAAGGGCTAACTCTGACCCTAAGAAATGAAAGTTACTCACCAGTGCTTGCTTTGATGTACTGGCCAAGACAAAGCCTAGTATTCTGCTTGTTCATTTTTCCAGACCCAGTATCAGCTTAATGACAGCAATTCTCTGTGGTTAGCATTCCTTTGAGTTCTGTGGCTGATTTATAGGTAGGTATTTGTCTTGAACCCAAATGAAAAGAGCCAGCGCCTAATGACAGCCATAAAGCTGGGTAAATCCATAAACTGCTTTAATTGCTGAAATTCACCCCGAGCCTCCCTGATAAGGGCATGAAGACTCTGTCTACAGGCATCAGGCTGACAACCTGGGAAATCATCACAATTTACCAAACTAAATGAAAGCATTCAGCCCTGCAGGCTGCTCTGTACCAGCAGCAGCCCGAGAACAGCCCTGTCAAGCTGCCTGCTCCGCTACGACCAACCCTTTGGTTTGCTTAAGAGACTCACCTTCAAGGTGGGATCCCTCCCACCAAATCAGACTTCCTCTGGAAGTGCTCAGGTACGCAGCCCTTCAAACCCTCAAAACTTTAGGATTTCCATTCTCCTCACCTCATAAAACTTTTTTAAGGAGCCCACCAGGCACAGCTTCAGGCTGTCCACAATCTCTTGGTGCGGCATCTGGAACACCACTCGTGAAAACCACTTTGTGAGGGTGCTGGGGTGGAGAAGTAAGGAGAAAGAGGAAAGCATGAACACATACTCATAGAGGAAGGCCCTGCAGCCTGAATGACAGCACACACGGACATCTCTAAGCCCCAATCCAACAACAGGTAGCAAATTATTTATGCTACATGTGAAGCCACATGTGACACACACTGGGGCGTGTGTGTGAGGGGGGCATACACAGAATGTAAAAATGGAGGCATAGTTGTGGATACTTGCCACAAAACTGCTTCCAGCTGAAAAACTGGACAGTGCAGAGATCCACCAATAGAGGACTAGTTTAAGCAAACAGTGCTGTGGTATACAACAATCTCCACACTGGAGTTAAAGAGTTAACACACAGTTTAAGTACAAAAATCAAGCCGAGGAACAGTATACAGAGTACTATGCTCCTTGTACATGCATACACACAGCACCTCTGCGTGTCAGTATATGCATAAAAGAAAACCTGAAAGCATATATACATCAAATCTTAGATAGTGGTTAAAAGAAAATGAACCATAAAAAACTCACTTTTAAATTTCAGCAGATTATTTGCACGGGCATGCCTTTACTTTACAGTCGAACAAGTAAACAAAAAAACCCTTCGCTCCTAGGGGGTAAAACACCCCACTGACAAGCCACAGTCCCCAGGCTGAAGGAGACCACACCGCGGCCAGGGAACAAATTACACACGTGACAAGTGTGGTGAAGAGACAGTGTAAACCAACACTGTAGGAGACACAGGAGAAAGGAGTTGAGTATACTTTCATATATCAGGTAAAAGAAAGTATACTTTTACGATAATACGAAATACTCAAAAATACCTGCTGTATTTACAGTAAGATTAACTATCAAGACGAGGGAACCAAAGTGGCACAACGCAGGTGCTTACAGGTTGATGCTCGCCACGAAGCCGACCACCGAGCGCATGCCCCTGCTGGGGTCATGGTAAACATCCATCCCGATCACCATCAGCTGTTTCTGAGTCAGGAAACAAAACATACATGAAAACAAATCTTTAATTACTATCTGAATCCCAAAGCAACATACGAAGTTAAGTTCTGGGAAAGGCACACAACACGAAGTCAGAGACGTGGGCAGGGACCAGCACCCCCTTTCTGTAAAGGACTAGAGAGGGTAACTGGTCTCAGGCTTTGTGAGCCACACGTCTCCGCAGGAAATGCTCAGTCTGCTCTGGCAGCACGGAAGCGGCCACAACAGTCCGCAAAGGAGTATGGTATCTTCCAATAAAACTGCATTTAAGGACCCTGACCACTGAATTTCACGTAATTTTCATCTGCCAGAAAATATTAGCTTTATTTTTGTTTCACCATTTGAAAACTGCAAAAACCATTCTTAGCTCATGGGCTGCCCCAAAACAAGCAATGCCTCCCACTGAGACTACCAAGCACTGAAAGTAGGGCAGCCCCAGCAGGAGCACAGGCGGGCAGCGTCCTCTGGACAGCCGCCTCGGATGAAGACGTGCCGCGGCATCACTCACCAGAGGAATATCCACTCCCCAGAGCTCACCGCCCAATTTACAGTTGATCTGAAGTAAAATTTTCTGCGCCACACTCCGAAGCTTGGTGGGCTGACCGATGGTTCGGGCATTGATGACCTGTAACACAGGGACCAAAAGGTGTGGGGAAAGAAGACACTGTCAACCTCTCAGACGATGTAAACAATCCAAAGGATATACTCTGTTTGCTTAAGAGCTCCGGTCAGCAGCTAACACACTTTGCACTAACAGTTCCGATCCTAGGGTTTCTAGGCACATGCACTCACACACACACAACACAAATACAAACTAAAACTAAACAAACAAACAAACCTTCAAAAGATCTCATGCAGAGTAAACATGTTTTCAACCTCAGAGGAAAACAGCTTTCCCCTCTTTGAGTGAAGGCTGTACTCTCAGAACCCAGTCATGGGAAACCACTTGAAGACTCACCCTCTGAACACACTCAAGTACTCATCTGTGAGCCCGAAGGCAGCCACCTGCCTTCTCTGGGTTACTGTAGTAAGGGGAAGGTTGTGTAGGAGGGCCTACACGTGCTGGCTTCTAACACTTACTTGAGTCTTTTTGCGCACACATACCCACTGCTTTCCAAGCCCCTAGGGAGGCTGGCTCCCACCTGCACCTCCTGCCCGGTTCCCACTCACCTGCGAAGGCACTGGAGCCTGCACACAGCACAGCTTCTTAATGGCCCCGTAGAGGTCGTCACGGGTGCCTGTGATGATGCACACGACCATCTGGACCTTCCCCTTGAGGAGATAAAGTATGTGTAAGTCAGGCTTGGGCACTCTGACAGGGCTCGGTCGGGGGCCGTCTCAGAGTCTGCAAAGCCAAGGCGCCTTTAACGTAGAGAGAGGACTGAAACAGAGGTGGTGGGCCTCCTAACACAGAAAAGGGTCCTTGAACCGAATGTTGAGTCCAGGGCTTCTTTTCACAGATAGGTAATATGTTACCGAAAATTACTGAGAGCTGTGTAGCTCATTTATTTATTTATTAGGAAGCTTAAGATGCCTAGAAAAGGACCAGACTTGAAAATATGTAAAGGTTGCTTATTGCATGCTGCTTTCAGTTCTCCGCGGTGTTTTACCACTCTCTTTGGTATGTAGTGAGCACCTTACTACGCTCATATCACAGAACTGTGAGGACACATGGAATTCAATACCTCAAGGAACGACTCAGGGCCAAATGCAGATGAAAACGAAGCTACTGCCAAATCTGTAGGTAGTGGCCCTTTCTCTCTGGTTGGAAGAGAGATGATAATGCCAGCAGCACATCCCGCATCAGCACCCTCCAGCCCTCACTGCCTCAGAGATCCAGTACTAAACACAGAGATCTTTCAAAGTCTGAATAAATAAAAGTAGCACTCCAGTGAAATAAGTTGGCCAAAAGAGTTATTAAAGATAAATCAATAGCAGTCTACTGGAAATCAAGATGAGTGTTAGATAAGACTTCTCAGAGGACGTTCCAGCAATCACATCAAAGAACTTCCAAAGTCACGTAGAACACAGGCTGCACACAGGGAGCCTGTTATGGGCTGGATCTAGCAAACACACGTGGTTTTTCAGTCCCTACAGTGATTCGTAAGTTTTTATTATTAGCACTTTAACATATGGAAGTGCACACATATGCAAATCTAGGTTTTTGGCTTCTTTTGAAAAAAAAAATTAAAATCAATTTGACGATGCTGGGCTTTTTTATCTGCAGTCATGGGGTTTACTCTTTTTAGTTCATCACAGTCCCCTCCCAGCCCACTCCACGCGTCTGTGTTACTCATCTGGCTCCAACAGACATCTGACCTTGTAACCCCTAGCAAAGAGAATAATAAAACAGAATGCCGTCAAGATTACAAAGCGACAGCAATACCAAAATGAGCTGAATCTGGTACACACTATGAATGAAATCCCTATCGACACCACCTGAAAACTGCTGGCAGTACACTCCCAAGAAGAGAACAGGAGAGGCTGTGAAATGGGGAGTGACCTAAACGGGGTTGTTCCAATGAAGCAGAGCAGACTCTACCAACGACCAGGACGGGGGCGGGGGGAGGTGGGCACAGCAGAGCACAGCAGGCACGGGAAGTCGGGAGGAAATTACAAAGAGAAAGGGGACAGGAGCGTGCTGCTATGGATGGACACACTTAGAGTGGTGGGTCAAACACAGAAAGCTAGGATACAAGTTAATCTAATTCTAGTACTGATCCCAGAAGAACTGATCTTCAATTCGAGGACTAATTACTTCCAAAAACTTTCCTCTGCTTTTCTTTCCTCCTTCACCTTCTTCCTCTGTTTCACTCACACACAAGTAAGAGCTACAGGCCTGAACCACTTGAGTTGTGAGGACTATGACCTGCTCAGCCCCAGTGACCCCAACCAGCTATCAACACTGAGCTGGCGGGCCACCTGCCAAGTTCATCACTAGAGCAATTTGAATCTAGAGCCAGACCAACTGGAACAGCTCAGTACTGAATCGTGCAAGACGGCACCTGGCCCAAGAAGTTGCTTTCTGAGCACGAAATGTTCTATATAGATAACAAACTACAGTTAAGTCAGCTATTCCCTGAGCCAACTACGTGATGAACAGAATACTAGCATGAGAGTGCCGACACAGAATGAGAGAAGCAAAATTAACGGACGGGCATAAAAGCTATTTTTGTCAGTATTTCACATGCACATGAGTAAGACACAGGTTTCTGAACATCACAGCAGACTGATACCCAAGGTTTATGTAAAATCAAGTATTTGAAGTATTTGAGAATAGATATCCTGTAAATCTACTCAAATTAAATTTATTACCTCTGCTCTCAGCATGGATTGAATGGTCCTGACATAGGTCTCGGTTCGATCATCCTTTAGTTCGACCCAGGCTGGCGGACTCATGCGCATGCCAATGGGGCCAGCTATCTTCTCTAACATGCTGACCAGTTCTCGGGCCTGGTCCATTGCTCTTTTTGGGTAAAAGAGTGCCCAGAAATGCATGGGGACCTAGGAACAACCACAGGCTGTTTTTAGTACTTCCCATAACTTGAACACTCCAAACTCACCACACCCCAGAGATGCTATTAGAAAATACATGGCTTTTCACTCTCTCGGCTTGAGTCCTGCCTTATCTGTGTCCTACTACCAACACAGAGTTTCTGGTCAGTCAGTCGGGGCACGGAATATCGTACAGCAGCGAGAGTGGGAGCTCTACAGCCACACCCAACAATACGGGTGAACTCGCTAGTGCCAGGCTGAGGAAATAAGGCTGGACACACAGGAATGTTCACTGTGTGGTTTCGGGCACAAGAACAGTCAGAACAACATGCGTGCCCCCTCAGGAGCACACCCGAGCCTTTCCGCTCCCCCTCTTTCTCCCCACTCCCCCCGCATCATCTTTGCCTTTCTCTGTCCTAAGCTCCAGAGGCCCTTCTTTGGCTTCTGTGACTTGTTTCCTGAGCCCACGCTCACTTCTCCTACCTCTGCAACTTTCTAAATAAACCCCTTTCGACGTGAAACAAACCTCTGCTGTCGGAAGTCAGGGCAGTGGCTGCTCTGGGGTGTGTGCGGGTGAGAGGTGGGGGAACCAGGAGTGCGGACGGGCACTCACGGGGCTGAGGTGAAGCTGTTTCTCAGCCCTCTGTGCTGATTACACAGGCCTATTTCACTCAGGAAATCCATCAAGCTATACACTTAAAAGTGTAAGTTTTTCTTTAAATGTACCGTATTTCCATAAAAAGTTTCAAAACAGATGTGTGTGTATTTCACGTGTGGCCATAAGGACCAGGTTAGTTGCAAAGTTAAAAATAATTACACACCATTTTGATCGTTGGCTCTCTTGGTAGGGAACTGTTTTAATTTTGCTTGTTTTGTGATTAAAAATATCTCCCAGGATCCCACAGGCAGAAAGAGGGGGAAGAGAAAAGGAAGACTGCGTGGTAGGCTGGTACTACATGAATTACCAAAACAATTTATTTCCTTTTCCTAAGTCCATGGGCTTACCTCTAACAACTCATCACCTTATTTTCTTTGAGGGACCCTGTTTAGTAGACAATTAAGGATAGGAATTCAGTTGGAACTTTCTCTCAAAATGCAGACACTAAATCTTCCTCCTTCCTGATTTCCACCATTTCTGGAATACTGGTCCTCTCTTTACCATACCGAAATCACTTACAGTCAAGATGGAAAGGTCTCTGGTTACTTCCTTAGTCCAGTTTACTTCCTGTGATGTGATAAATGAAGTATTTCTTAAGTTAATTCTTTCCATGGGCAGAACACGTCCTTCAATCTAAACAGAAAGAAAGCGCCTATGATCCGAACCACCTGCAGACACTGTTTAGAGACTGCCGATACTGTTTTCTCCGGGGATTGCTCGGCCCCACGACGCAGACTTGCCCTGTTGCTCCCAACACAGTCCCCAAGACAGGGAGCAGAAGATGCTGTCTTTTCAGCAGCAGAGAATGCACACAAAACAGCCATGATTTCACGGTGAACAGAACATAATCCTCAAATACACTTTAAGGGAAAAATTGAAAGTAGAAAATTAAAGGTAAAATTTCTTACTGCCGAACATAAACTACTATTCTACTTTATTCAAAGGAAAAGCTGGAAGGAAAAAGCACAGACATAATGAAAGAACAAATTAAAGTTAAGAATAACAAATCAGTTAGACCTAAATGTCCCAAAATAGGAAGATAATTAGGTTGATGATATAACAATATAATGGACTATTTTTGAAATATTTAAAATCACTTTCTAACTATAATCCTGTTTTTGAAAAAAAAAAAAAAAAAAAAAGAATGATCAGATTTGCACCATAGTAAACTAAGTCCATACTCAGCAGTGATTACCTCTGGGGAAGTAATTATGGAGGATTCATACTTTCCATAACTTCTACTGTTCAGTTTTTTTAAAAAACATTACCACACTTTATCTATAATCAAAAAAATGTTAATTGTTTTCTTAACATTATAAAAGTCTACTTAACACAATGAATAATGATACATTAGCAAAAGTGTAAAGAATCAGACTCATGCTTACGAAAGTAATTTGGGCTGGAAAATTGAAAATGTGGTAGCAGCACAATTTACAATAGCTAAGTGCTGGAAGCAACCTAGGTGCCCATCAGTAAATAAATGGATCAGAAAACTCTGGTACATTTACACAATGGAATTCTATGCAGCAGAGAGAAAGACGGAGCTCCTACCCTTTGCAACATCATGGATGCAACTGGAAAGCATTATGCTAAGTGAAATAAGCCAGGCAGTGAGGGACAAATACCATATGATCTCACCTTTAACAGGAACCTAAACAACAAAGCAAACAAACAAGCAAAATATAGTCAAAGACACTGAAATAGAGGACAGGCAGAAAGTGACCAGAGGAGAGAGAAGAGGGAGTTTCAGGGGAAAAGGGGAAGGGTTTACAGGAACAAAGTTAAAGGACACATGGACAAAAACTAGGGGGAGGGTGGTAGTGGGGGGGGGAGGGAAGAGTGGGTGGGCTGGATTGGAAGTAAAGGGGAGAAAACTGTACTTGAACAATGATTAAAATAAAATTAAAAAAATAAAGTATAGCAAAAAAAAATTGAAAATGTGGTAACATTTAAGTCAATAACCCTTTTGCTACCTAACTGACTAGAAATTAACAGCTAGAATCCCTGGGAAATACAGAGGAAGAATCTGTAAGAAATACTAGACAAAGTAAGTCCAAGAAATTCAAGTATTATGTCTAGGACCAAGGGGAAAAACAGAACTCTAAAATAAAGATAAGATAGGATGCTACCACTGAGTCTCACAAAGCTCAAATCACTGGTCCCTACCCCATCGTATTTTCTGGGTTACCTTATGTACATCATTCTGCAGATAGAGTCCCCAACGTGTTAGTTCATTGTTGGCTGTCTCATTCTTTGAAATTTTCTGTATCAAGCATTCCAAAGCACTATGGTGCTGTTTGGGGCTCAGGTTGATGTGCTGGGTCAAATCCTAAATACAATTAAAATGAAGATAATTAGTTTTAAGTATTACTTTCTTCAGTATGAGGTTAAATAAACCTCAATGAGTCTTCAGTGTTTTCTAAATATATTTTCTTGATTATGCTACTACAGTTGTCCCAACTTTTTCCCCTTTGCCTCCCTCTGCCTGATAGCCCCCTTCCATCCCACAACCCCCACCCCTTAGTGTACTGGTCATACATTAAGTTCTTTGGCTACTTCATTTCCTATACTGTTCTTAACATTACCTTATTTTGTACCTACCGATTTGTACTTCTTAATCCCTCTACCTTTTCCCCATTGTCCCCCTTGCCCCTCCCAGCTAATAATCCTCCAAATGATCTCCATACTATGATTGTTTCTGTTCTGCTTGTTTGCTTTAGATTCAGCTATTGATAGTTGAGAATTTATTGCCATTTTAACGTTCACAGTTCTGAATTTCATTTTCTTAGATAAGTCCCTTTAATGTTTCATATAATAAGGGCTTGCTGATGATGAACTCCTTCAGTTTTACCTCGTCTGTGAGACACTTTATCTGTCCTTCCATTCTAAATGACAGCTTTGCTGGGTAGTGTAGTTTTGGATGTAGGTCCTTGCTTTTTGTCACCCTGAATACTACTTGCCAGTCCCTTCTAGCCTGCAAACGTTCTTTTGAAAAATCAGCTAATAGTCTTATGGGAACTCCTTTGTAGGTTAACTCTCTGCTTTTCTCTTGCTCCTTTTAAGATTCTCTCTTTAACCTCTAACATTTTAATTATGATGTGTCTTGGTATAGTTGTCTTTGGGTCCAACTTATTTGGGACTCTCCGTGCTTCCTGGAGTTGTATGTCCATTTCCTTCACCGAATTATAGAAGTTTTCTTTCATTAGTTTTTCAAAGGTAAGTTTTCAATTTCTTGCTCTTCCTCTTCTCCTTCTGGCACCCCTCTGATTTGTATGTTGGTATGTTTGAAGATGTCCCAGAGGCTGCTTAGTCTATCTTCTTTTTTAAATTCTTTTTTTCTTCTCGCTGTTCTGATTAAGTGCTTTTTCCTTCCTTGTGCTACAAATTGTTGATTTGATTCTTGGATTCATCCCCTCCACTGTCGGTTTCCTGTAGATTTTTCTTTGTTTCACTTAACATAATGTTCATTTCCACCTGGGTCATTTTTTATGCTGTTGCTGTACCCAGTGAGTTCTTTGAGCATCCTGATAACCAGTGTTTTGAATTCTGCATCTGATCGGTTGCTTGTCTCCATTTTGTTTAGTTCTTTCTGGAGTTTTGTTCTGTTCTTTCATTTGGACCGTATTTCCTTGTCTCCTGAATTTGGCGGCCTCCCTGTGCTTCTGTGTACTAGGTGCACATGCTCTGACTCCGTCTGAGCGGCACGGCCTATTATAGAAAAGTGCACCTGTCAGTTTTATGGGGCAGAGCCTTAGGTAATTACCACGGTGGGGCCACCCATGTCACTGCTCTGTGGCTCTCTGTAGAGGAGGGCTCAGAGAGGGGACAATGCTGCTGCCTGGCCTCTGGATTTTTGCCTGGGAGGAAGCTGTCCCTCGGAGTTCAACCTGTTGCCAGCCACTTCAATTTCTGCACTGGTGTGCCACTGGTGCCCTTCCGGCTATTGCTCTGAACCCCAGAAGGGTTGGGTCTTCGTTAGTCCTAGGACCCTTGTGGGCCTTTAAGAGGAGTCTCCTGAAAATGGTGTAGTTTCTTGCACTCTCCCAATCCCCACTTGTTTTTTATAGCCAGAAGTTATGGGGACTTATCTTCTTGGCACTGGAAACCTGGACTGGTGGTCTGGTCTGGGGCTGGGACCTCTCACTCCCAAGGCATCCCTCCCAATTTTTATCCACCATATGTGAATGCAGGACCACCTGTTCCACAGCTCCGTGCCTCTCCTTGTGTCTCCACCCCCCTACCTGTCTGAATGAATGTGGCTTCTTTAAATCCTTGATTGTTGGACTTTCATACAGCTTGACTTTCTGACAAATCTTGGTGATACTTATTTTATAGTCTAGTTGTAATTTTTGCTGTTAATTGTGTGAGGAGGAGAAGCATGTTTACCTATATCTCCATCTTGACCAGAAGTTTCAATGTTTTCATAAGAAACCTTCCCATTGAAATGTACAGAAATTTTCAAGTATCTCTAAGGACTTTAATAAATATCTCTTGGTAATGTTAATAAGGTATAAGATTAAAATTTTAATCATAAAAGAATTTTAAATGTTGTTATTTCTTTCTCCCTCATGACATCTAAGCCTTACCTCTTTTTCAATGCCATGTTCTGAATTTAAAATTCCTAAAAGATTCTATGAAACGAGAGCAAAGGGGGTGCAATTTTACCTATTTAACATTTGGAAAACGTAACAGAATGGAAAACCACATCCAGTCTTAATACTTTATGCCATACTGCAGCAGTCAGCAAACGTCACATTTTTTGTCCAGAGGTTAGCCAATAACAGTAGCTTTCTAAATATTTACTGCTGAATAAATATCTAACAAGTGTGCAACAAGTGTGTGCAAAGATTCTGAATCAGATTATGTGAATTCTCTATTTATTTATCTGTTCTTCTGGGCCTAACAAATTATACAGCTGTTATTCCCCAAGAGGCAGTCTGGGTGAGTCTACGAAGCTATACGGATAGCTCTGTGGTCATAAAGTCATTAGGCAACTGGGAGTTGTAAGGAAGGACCCTTGACCCACAAGATTAAAGGGAGAAATATCAGAAGGTGCACATGAAAGAAACCTCTTAGGAATTTTAAGCATCATGTCATGTCCAGCCCTTTATGACATTACTAACAGTCCCGCGTGGCATCTAGGGCCAGCACGGTCCAAGGATCGGACGAACAAGGGCTGGGGGAGTGAAGCAGCAGCGGGTCCTGCACATTGAGAAGCAGCAGCGGGTCCTGCACACTGAGGGCGCCGGCAGCCACAGGCAGTGCGCAGGCGAAGCCCTCAGCGTCTAGACTCATCTCCTCCTCAGCTACGTCCTACAGACACTAAGCCTAACCTTCCAGCATACCCCGGGCCCCAAAGATAAACTTCTGTCCTTTTATCTCATTCTCTGACTTGTTGACTTTCTCCTACAACATTTCCTCCATCCCTTCAAATACACTGGACTTACAGAAATGTTCAAAAAATTCAGTGCTGTCAAAGAATCTCATTTATGACCAAATCACCTATTTACAGTCATGCACTAGATTGGTAAGAGAGAATTATTTGTTTCCTTTTACTTTATAATCCGGTCACCCTACTGTTCTAAAACCCTTCAAAAAGAAGCTCGGATTAGCTTTTTCAGTGTGTGGAAAGGGACATGGACCATGTTTACAGAAAGGAAAATCGTAGCTTGGGAGAAGAGATTTCCCCAGGTAAAGAAGTGTGCCCGGTACGGGTCTAGCTCAACCCGCTGTTGCAAAGGCCTCCTGCTCAAAGCAGGTGCCTCTCACCTTCATGGCCCTGTAGTCCTTCTTCATCTTCTCGGGGATCCCGGTCATGAAGGAGAGCTCGGGCAGCAGCAGGATTTCACCTTTGAGCAGCTTTGCAGAGAGATCGGAGAAGGGAAAATAAGGCAGTAAAGGAGGATCCTGTTCCCCTGCCTGGACATGGCCACACAGGACATGCCATGCCCAGGGCTGGGCCAGCGGGGCTATCACTGGCAAACTAAGGAACAGACAGCCCTGGAGGGCAGCAAATCACTGCAAATATTTCCCCCTTTCCCCCTCAGTCATACCACTTACAGCTGCTGTATTAGGTGAAGGGGAAAATACTGAAATTGTCAAAAGGAGAGAAAGAACTAGAAAAAAAATTCTGTCCCTCTTGAGCCTCCAGACAAGCTAAGACACCCTAACAGGGAGGTGCATCTACCTTAGCCTGTCAATCCACAGAGTTCACACTTCAGACAGAAGAGTCAGATGTCAAGGCACTCTCCCCCCAGCCCCAGCACCAGCCCTCTTAAAATGGCTAAAACTTCCCTAATGAACCCAGTGTGTTGATCTTCTTTAGCAGAACATTCTCATGATTCCTTAATCTCACGTGCTCACATGACCATTTAGCTCACTGTGGAGGCCTCAGAAGCAAGCCTACAGAGGCGGCACCTCCGGCTAGACGGCGGCAAAAGTCCGCAGCAGCCTCTCCGGCCGCGGCCACGCGGCAGTTGTTGCTGCTCGGCGCCCAAGGCCGTGCGGAAGGCCCAGAGCAGCTGCCGGACCCCCACTCACCGTCCCTTGGCTATTCTGTCTCTCACTGGGTCTGTGGATCAGCAGTGGCTGCTCCTCTTCCTTAATTGTGATCCCATAGTTTCTGCTACAATGAGAGAGAGGCAGGAAAGAATTCAGAATCAGCACCACTACCACTACTCTTACAGCAACACAGTTTGAGTCTATTAACCAGGTCTGAGGCACAGATTTTCCTAATACCCTTGTCAAGAGCCATCTTAAACTCATCACAGCATATTTATAACTGGAAAAAGCAGGCTCAAATTATGCTGCAATTAAATAGAGGAGGAATAGGCTAATGGTCAAGGAAAGAATTTGTTTAAAACTGCGTCAGGCTAAAGGGCTTAGGCAACTAGAAAAGCAAAATGATAGTCGAATGATTAATGACTTGCATTTAATCTCTCCGACCAGACTTCTAACCAAACCAACAAAGGAAGTACAATTCAAAAGTCCTGAGAATAACTCATGAACTTCCAGAAGTACTAGAAGTAATGAAACTGTACGAGTGGCATATTGAGGTCCAATCTCACAAAGAAGTTCATTCATTCTCAGGCACACTGCCAATCCAATTATTTTAGGTGTTCCACTTCATGCCTCTACGAATGCAGAACGGCAGCCTACGTCCTCCCTCGCCCACCGCCAAGGCCAGTCTCTTCTCTCCACCTGTAGTATTCCAGGAATGTGACCTCCTTCCCATCAGACAAGGTGAAGGTGTCTTTCGGAGTCTTATTCCAATCCACATCATCAATGCGATAGGTGCGGTTGTTGTACCGGGTTATAACAACACTGCCGACCAGAAGCTTCGCACACTCATCCTGGAAGCTTTCTCTGTCCTGCTGATAGACGGCACGCCTTTGGAGAGAGACAAAAGACTTGTGGGTCCAGTTGCCTACACAGAGCTGTACGAAAGGGATCGGGAATGCAAATAAGTACTTCAGGGGTACACTCACAGCTATGAGCACCAAAAAGCTCCACCTTTTCTGCCCCTTTTCTTTTTAACATTACCAAAAATACTCAACAAAAATACTGAAAGGATTAAAAATCAAATTAAAAACAGCAACTACAAATTAATAAAAATCACCGTATTCCTTAAAATAAGGTACTTCATTCACCAAAATGATCATTCTGTATCACTGCTACTAGGGACCAGTGCACAGAGGGACAATAAAACACTCTGTACACGACATCTGAGCCCCCCCAGCTGAAGGAAGAAACTCATCGGAAGAGCAGCACGGTAAAGATGCTAAAGATGCGGAGAGGAAAAGACTCAGGTAGACAAATGTGCCCTTGCGGTCACCTCTCTACAGTGCCACAAACAAAGCAACATAGGACACTTGCAAAAGAATGTCTGAATATGCCCAGGAAGTCGAGCGAAGTTTACAGAGGCAGCTGGTACCTGAAGGAGCAATGTGCCAGGCAGAGGCACCAGGGCAGAGGAACCAGTGACACTCCGAGCAGGGGCAGTGGTGTGCAGGCACAGTCAGGGACCTGGGGCTGGGGGGGCGGGCAGGTGAAAGAGGGACAGAGGGTGCTAAGCGCGGGTTACAGACACGTAGGTTCCAAGTGCGAACTGCCTTGTAAAAGTTAAGGAGCAGAATCTGGACTTTTCTCTGTGGGCCAGTGTCACCAGGGAATGGATATTCCTCAGGAACACGAGTCCCTTGAGAGGTCACGAGGGAGTGAAGAAGGTTCCACAAGCAAAAACACTGAATCCATTCTGCACATTTTATAAACCTTTTTTGAGATTTGCAACATATATTATCAGATCAGGCTGCTAAAAGAAATTACATTGTTTCATTTACCTCCAAAGAATAATTCTTTTATTTTCTATTTCTTATTTTGAAATAATTACAAAATCAAAGAAAGTTGCAAAATTTGTACATAGATCTCATTATGGAACTGATATTGGCACAATCTTGTTAACTAGACAGACCTTATTTAGTTTAGTTTCCTCTCTAAAGATTTCATTTTTTGTTTTTAGAGAAAGTGGAAGGGAGGGGGAGACAGAGGGAGAGAAATATCTATGCACGAGAGAAGCATGGACTGGTTGCCTCTCCCACACCCTCAACCTGGGACCCGGCCCATGCACAGGCTTGTGCCCTGACCAGGAATCGAACCAGTGACGTTTCAGTTTATAGGATGATGCCTAACTCACTGAGCCACACCAGTCAGAGACCTTTTCTGTTTTCACCATTTTGTTTTGCACACACTGACTTGCATGTGTGCAGTCCCACGAAATTTTCTCTCATTTCTAAGTCTGTGTAGCTCCTGCCACAATCAGTGCAGAACTGCTCCACATCACCGCAAGGCAACTGCTCCATGTCACCCCGTCGTGGTCATGCTCCCCCCTCCCCTCATCTGTGTTCTCTCTGTACAGCTTTGTCGTTCTGAGAACGCTGTAAGAGCAGATCATCACCACGCAACCTTTGTGAGGGACATTGTTCACTAAGCGTAACGGCCACGAGACCCACCCAGGGTGCTGTATGTATCAATAGCTTATTTATTTCTATGCTGAGCAGAATTCCATTCTATGGAGGTATCAGAGCTTGTTTAACCATTCACCTGCTGAAAGACATTTTGGGTTGTTTCCATTTGCTTGCTATTACAAATAAAGATGCTATGAACATTTGTGCCTCAGTTTTTGTGTGAATCTAAATGTTCATTTCTCTGGGAAAAATACCAAGAATGACTGCAAGAGTCCTATGATTAAATGCATGCTTCATTTTATACAAAACTGCCCAGAAACTCTCTGGAGTGGCAGAACCATTTCACGCTCCCACTCACAGTGTACGGAGGGGCAGTTTCCCCACATTCTTCCCAGCATTTGGTACAGTATTTTCACTACAGCTTATTTTGGTCACTCTAAAGGTGTACACTGGTATCTCACTATAATTATAACTAGCATTTACCTAATGGCTAATGACACTGCATATTTTTTCATGTACTTATTTACCTTCTAAAACGTTCTTTAGTAAAATATCTATTGCCCATTATCTCATTGGATTGATATTTTCTTTCATCTTTATCATAATTTTGCTTAAAAAGTGTTACATGTTCATGGTAAAATAAAAATAAAAGCACAATTACAAAGCAGAAATTAAACATGTTTTGCAGTCCAGTCTTCACAGAGGCCTACTTCCCTTCCCTCAGCTTCCCTGAAGTCTGTGAACACCAGGGATTCCCAAAAGGAAGTGTGCCATCAGTCACATACACTGCTCTACAACCTGTTTTTAACTTAACAGTATCATCTGGACAGTCTTTCCTGTTCATACAAATACTGAGTTTCTTTAGAACAATTACTTGCATACAAGTCATTTTTGATCCCAAAGAACTAAAATATGCCAGCACTGGTTTTGACTTATGAAGACAATCTGGCACAGGAAGAACCTAAGAACATACCAGTGTAATACTGATTGTAAGGAATTTAGAATGCAGGTGCAATAATGACATTATGATCATGTTTTTAAACGGAAGCCCACATAGCAGATGTATACTGAAGTGTGTGCACGAGAAGCACCGTGTCTGGGATCTGCTTCAGAACAGGTGTTGGGGGAGGAGAGCGGCAGGAGACGGGGCGGTCCACGAAGGGGCCAACTGCCGAATCTACAAAACAGGAATGACAGGGTTTACTATGCCATTCACTCCACTTCTGTAAATGCTTAACATTTTTCACAAACACTTTTAGAAGTCAAGAAATAAAAATAAAATATAAATACCAGAATACTGGCAAAAAGGGGAAAATAAAAAAACAACACTAGGCTAATTCTAGAAAAGAAAACAGCGTATATTGTAACTGTAATTCTTATTTTCATTGATATTAAAAAGCTTATTGAATCTATGAACAGACAGTGATTTCAGAGCAACAGAGATTGCTTTAAGGGAAAAGAAAGCATGACTGCCAACTTTTAGAAGTCTTAGCAAAGGTAATGGAGGCAGCAATCTCAGTCTGGAAATCAAATTTATAAATTAAAGAAAAACGTGGGACACCCTGGCTGGTGTAGCTCAGTGGATTGAGCGCAGGCTGCGAACCAGGCATTGCAGGTTCGGTTCCCAGTCAGGGCACATGCCTAGGTTGCAGGCCATGTCTCCCAGCAACCGCACATTGATGTCTGTCTGTCTGTCTGTCTCACTCTCTCTCTCTCTCCCCCCCTCCCTCCCTCCCTCCCCTCTCTAAAAATAAATAAATAAATAAAATCTTTAAAGAAAAACATGGGTTTGTAAAATTTTTTAGCATTTTGAGAAAATGACACAGATGAGTATGATAAAGGGTACCAGATAAAGAAGACAAGTCTAAGAGAGAAAAGATATGTATAAAATAACTTACGCAAGAGAAATAAAAAGTAACTAAGCTGAAGGGTGGGATCAAACTGAAAGGGCTCAAGAAACAGTTGGCAAATTAATGAAAAAAATGACCTGGATCTAAAAAGTTCTGAAACACTGCATTTCAAATATCAGAAGAGATAATGAGTAAAGAGTTTCTTTTTGGGGTGATGAAAATGTTCTGGAATTAGATAGTGGCCTTATTCAGTTTTCATTGTTTTTTACACACAATGATTTGTGCACATACTACACGCCAGGGAATTAAGCACTTAAAAGTGGTACATTTTACAGCACATTAATCATATCTCAAACAAGACTTACAAACAACTCTTGTGGCAGTATGAAGATATCAACAGTTTTTCTCTATAAAAATCAGGTATAAAACTGGACAAAACTGTAAAAACCACCATTTTCGGATCCTGGAAATCAACCCAGGCAGACGGCAAACTGAGAAGCATCTACTTTTTAACAGCTGCTCAAGCCTCTCATGAGAACAGAAGTGTGTGATCTGCCCGCCGGGGGGCCCCCTGAACCCTCCCGCCACTCTGGTCACTGAGAAAGGCACCTTTGCCTGCCAAAGTGGGATAATGCAACCTGAGGGCAGGGGCGGCAATGCAGGGCAAGCCAGGTACAAATGGCTATGGGGAAAACCAAAGTTCGGCTACCCTAACGCAGTCCAGGTTGGGGTAAAATGCAGACTGGCTAGAAATTTAACAGACAGAATCTGGAAAACAAAGACATAGAAGGGCTCACGGTGAGCTCACCACACATCCTTGGCTGACTGGGAAACTTACATACACTCAGGAAAAGCCTAGACAGATGTGAGAACTACCTGTAACTTTGACTAAGTTCTTCAGATTCACCAGCAGAGGACGGAAGTCTCAGGGCTCAACCTGTAAGGTACAACTTCAGCCCAAATCACTGAGCGAACAGTAAGCTATACAAAGTGTAGCCCCAAGGAAGGGAGGTTAAACTAAAAAGATAAGGAGAGAAAAATGAAGCAGAAACACCAGCAGCTACACACTGCAGAGGATAAAGAGCCCGCAGTTTAAGTATGGACAAATCAGAATTTTTTAAACTCAGAAAAATAAAACAAAATCTAGATTTGCTACAATATCTTATCTGAAATGTTTAGTTTTCAATTACATACTATTAGATATGCAAAGAAACAGGAAAGTGTGACCAATAATCAGGAGAAATAAAGTCAATTGACACTTATCCTGAGGAGCTCAGATATTAGACTTTGCACACAAAGAATTCAAAGCAGCAACTACAAACAAGCTGAAATAACTAAAGGAAAATAGGATGACAGTTAAGTCAACAAATATGGAATCTCAATAAAGTAATAGAAACTAAGGAGCAAAACAGACAGAAATTGTAGAATTTGAAAGTACAATAATCAAAATGAAAAGCTGGTATGATGAGCTCACCAGCAGATTTAAAACACAAAAATAAATAATCACAGACATAAAAACAAATCAACAGAGGATAGCTGATCTAAAAGACAGAAAAGGATTCAAGACAACGGAAGTGTCAAAATCCTGTGAGACAACAGGAAGAGTCCTAAAAGCATGTAATGAGAGGCGCAGAAGGGGAGTAAGAAACAAAAATAATATTAAAAGACAGAGTGGTTTAAAACTTCCCAAATTGATGAGAAACATTAACCTATAGATCCAAGAACCTCAATAACTACCAACTTTGCTACACACAATGAGAGCTACACCTCGACACATCATGGACAAACTGCTAAAAGCCAAAGCCAAAGAGAACACCTTGACAGCAATAAGAGAAAAGTGATGTATTATACACACAAGAAGCAGTACGCCTAACAACCCACTTCTCATCAGAAACAACTGAGGCCAGAAGGCTGTATAATGACATGTTAAAGTGCAGAAAAAAATAAATGTCAAGCAAAAAAATCTATATCCAGCGAAACGATCCTTCAAAAATGAAAATGAAGAATCCAGCCACAAAGGACCACATACTGTATAATTTCATTTATATGAAATGCCCAGAGCAGGTGAATCTACAGAGACAGAAAAGTAGGTTAGCGATTCTTCGGAACTGGGAAGGGGCGTGGGGACAATACAAAATACCTTCTCCAACCACATTAGAGTAAGACTAGAAACCAGAAACAAACACAGGAAATCTCCACATATTTGGAAATTAAATAACATACTCAATAATCTAAAGAAAGCATGAGGGAAATAACTTGAACTGAAAGGAAGCAAAACTAGTATATCAAAAAATCAGGGACTGTAACTAACGCAGTGGTCAGAGAGAAATTTATAGCTCAAAACTGTATGAGAAAGAGCCCCGGCTGGTGTGGCTCCGTGGACTGAGCACTGGCCTGACAACCAAAAGGCAGCAGGTCTGACCCCCCAGTCAGAGCACACGCCTGGGCTGCAGGCCAGGTCCCCCACTGTGGTTGCGTATGAGGCAACCACACCTTGATGTTTCTCTCCCTCCCTTTCTCCCTCCCTTCCCCTCGCTCTAAAAAATAACTAAATATAGTATTTTTAAAAAATGCGACTGAAACACAGAGAAAGATGTGTGCGGTACATGGCGGAGATGCTGTGACTGATCAGATGTGTCGAGTGGTCTCCTCACTGGATGGCGCTTCACAGCTGGCCAGGAAGACAGTGAGGTTGACAGCGACCAGATCGAGACACTAACTGAGAACAGTCAACGTCCTAGCGTGCGGGAGACAGCCAACACGCTCAAAGCATCAACAAAGTTATTGGTGAAAATGAAAAATGCCTTTTTATTTTACTGAAAAAACCATATGGACTTTGTGGTCAACCCAGTATTATTGAATAAACAAAAACTGAGAGAGTACGTCACCAGCAGATTCTACAGTAAAGGAAACACTACAGAGGGTTCTTCAGGCAAAGGAAAAATAACCAGATTTCTAAGCAATATGAAAAAAATGAAGAATATATAAAATTTCAGAAGACCGAAGTACAGAGAAGCTCCCAAAGCTTCCAGGGGGTGTGGGGGTAGGAACCCACAAAGATTCTGGAATCAGAAATCAGAATGGCTTCAGATTTCTTTCAGCGGTAAGTCAGAAAGCAAAACAACAATGCAGCAAAACTGCAACGGCATTTTTGGGAAGTTCAGCAAAAAGATTCTAAAATTAACTTGGAAAATAAACGTGAAAATAGTTATAGAAAAAATAAAGGAAGATAAAAACATAAATGAGGAATGGCTTGTGTTACCAATATTAAAATAAATTACTAAATTACAATAATAAATTGTTCAAAGTGTAATACCTATACACTATTTAACAGATAAAGTTGGGAAAAAACATGGGAAAAGAAAAAGAAGGGATGAAGCAATATCAAAAGCAAGTTTTGAGCTTTCCCAAAACGTACAAATAAGGTTAAAAAAATAGAATGATGGTATAGGAAGTGGCTGCTTACTCACCTAGAGGTAGAATAAGTGGAAAAACCCGGAGATAAGATGCATCCAAATAGAACATGACTGTGAGGACTCCCAGAGTTAAATTTAAATAAAGAAACAACAGTTTCACTGTGAAAGAATATGCAAATGTAATAAAGATTATTTTTTAAAAAGGGGGCACTAGAGAAATACTTTAAAAATTCTGAGGGAAAATTGTTTCCAACCTAGAATTTTATGCCCAAACTAAGGTAAAATAAAGACATTTCAAACATGTAAGACATCAAAAACATGTCCTGCAATACAGCCTTCCCCCAAACAAGCAAGTCAACCCAGAAAGAAGCAGTCACGGATCCCAGCGACGGCAGATCTGCTGGAGGGAAGGGGCCCTCACTGCAACCGGAGGGGCCCCCGCCACGGCTGTCCAGCTGGCCTCCAGAGCAGCCAAACCAAACCAAAGGCAGGCAGGTTTTCAGAGACTCCGGGATTTCTGAGATGACACTGAGTGATGTGGGGATGGGTCACTACATACATTACAGGGACCCTCACCTATCACAGGAGTTAATCCCAGAGACTCCCGTGATAGGTGAAAATCTGCGAAGCAGCAGCATTATATTTATTATTTATATATTTTTTAAAGCTTTATAAACCCCTCCCACACTCTTATAAACACTTCACATGCTTTTAAACACTTTCTACACTCTTAAACCCACGTAATTTTAACAACATATAAAATCCTATATGGCTTCTCACCAGGGAAGTATACAACTTGAATGATGCAGATCGTGAATTCTGTAGCCGTGCAGTGCTGCTGATGGTGGTGATGATGAGAGGAAGGCACTGCACGGCCAAGGAGAGCATCACGGCTCTTCTGAAGGCACCGCTTCATCAGGTGGCGCAGTGTCTTCGCCCGGGGCCGTAAGTTCTGTTTCCACTGAAGGGGAAGCGTAACTGATCTCTTTGTCTGAGTGATGGGCATAGTTATGGGGAGTTGCTGGCGCTGCTTTTTATCCGCAGAGGCAGCTTCTCCACCCAGAGAAACATTCTTGAGTCCAAAGCGTCTCTGAAATTCGTGAAACCAGCCCTTGCTGGCGCTGAATGGGGTTGGTCTGGTGGGAGAGGCACTGAACGGTCCTGCTTCTGCGTGGATCTCATCTTCATCCTCATCACCATCATGAACGTCCGTGCTTTCCGCAAAATTATCACAAAGTTTCTTGGTCTTCATCCGGATGGTGTTGGTATCCAGCGAGATAGTCTTCCCCCTGCAGTCATTGATCCACAGGGTCAGCGCAGACTCCATCCTCACAATGGCCTCATTGCGGGAAGTGACCACACTCCTTGCAGTCTTGTTAAAAGTCATTGTCGCCGTAGACCTAATATTCTTCTCGTCTTTCTTTATGTAATGAACAGTAGATTCGTTGATCCCATAATGGCGGCCTACAGCCACGTAGCTTTTGCCTTCCTTTAACATGTCGAGAAGTTCCACCTTTTCTTTGATGTTCACTGCCAGAAGCCCGAGAAGGCGCAGAACATTTGGGTGGCATCGTAAGGCTTGCAATAAATTCAGACTTTCATGAAAACTTCACAAAAACACAGCACCACAGAGCACCACTATGCACAGCGATCAGACGTCGACGTGAAGGGGACAAGGAGAGATGCTGAGCGTGCGGGCACAGTGCGGGAGAGCAGACAGACCGATGCCACGGTCACTGAGCCAGCCAGCGCCCAGGAGACAGAGCACAGTGCTGTGACCGTGTTACAGAACGAGGGGGGCGCCAAGGAGGGCCAAAGGGCGATATACTATTACTAAAAGGAACCCCCAGGTTCGTTATGTCCGCCGCCAGAGGAAAGACGTCTCTCAATGCCAGAGATTTGTGAAAAGGAAAGGAAATGTTTATTTGATGCTATACAGACTTAAAGTAGTGACCTAATGTCTTCATCAAAATCCCAAAGTCCCTTAAAATACCCACAAACACACACAGTCCTTCCTTCCCCTCTTTGCCCAGTCTGGGGTACCATATCTCAGGAAAAGAAATAGAAGTCCCGAAGCTCAGGCACCCCCGGTTCTTCCCAGTAATCCGTGCTCGGCTGGTAGGCCTCCCTCAGTTCCCGGCACCATCAGCTGTGTCACTGGGATCTCTGCTAAAGCTGGGTGGTGGTTCCCCCTTCTAAAGCTGCAAGGTTCTCTCTCCACTGCCCCAGCTGCATGGTCCATCCTGCACAATGGCCTCAGGAGTCTCCACTCAGCCAAAACTGCGTGGTTCTCCTTCCACTGGCTGCTGCATCTCCGTTTAAATCCCCGCACCAATCTTCCTCTGCAGCCCCATTTCCGACTCCTCCCACAATCGGCTATACTTGCCAGTACTCTATCCTTCCAACTTTACTGGACTGCCATCGTGAGTCTGAGCAGGCGTGGCCCCATGTCATGGAGTCAATCTTCTCCAAGCTCCCACGCAGGTGCTGTAACTCGGGGTACCTGCCCCCCCCCCAGTTACATCTTGGTGGGGAAGTTATTTCCATTCCCCTGGCTCAGAGCATGGCCACAGCTATTTAACATATCTGTGTAACCAGTTAAAGGTTATAGATATGTTAAATGACAACACCAGAGGTGAGCTGCAAAGCTGTTGTTACGCAAAACAGCTCTCAAAGGCCCTTCTCCATGTGTCCCTTCCCCCAACCCACACCTGTGGGTAGAGGGGGCAGAGTGAGGACATCCTAATATTTCCTGGACACCCTGACTTCTGGACCCTATTCCAAATCCCTATTTGGGGCCCCCCTCTTGGTTGCACCCTGTCACAACTGGTCGCCTTCCATTCCATCAGCCAACAGTGTGCCATGTACAAGTCCAAGTCGGCAAACGTGTGCCAGCAGCAATGGCACACGCATTCCCACTGTGTGCAGTACAGTGTTCATCTGCTGATGAATACATACTGTATTTTATTTTGATTCAATATTCTTTTAATATGTTTGAATTAACACTTTAATATTGTTTTAAATTTTTTAGGCAAAAATAATTAAAATCATAAGTATTATATAAATACCTATATATTTCAAAATCCCACAATATACCGAAAACTCCATGATACAGAATTATAGATACTTTTTACAAGAGCCCGTGACACAGTGAAGCTGCAATAAGTGAACCATAATATAGCGAGGGACGACTGTACTGAGAACTCAGTAGCAAATATTAAACTTAACCTTATTTGGCAAACTCTGGTTGGCTCACTACCCTTTCAGAAATACGTGATCCATACCTGGGCCATCCCAGGTACGGACAGAAACTGCCGCATGTCTGAGGGCGGAGTATTTCTGACCTCCAGCAAAAGAACTGCTCTTTCGTGGTCTCCAGCGGTTCTCAGGAGCAGAAAAGGCACAGGGGAGGAGAGGTGCAAAAGCCCAAGCCTGTAAAAGCAGTAAGGGTTCCAGGGAGGATTCAGACAGCAGAACCCCACACCTGACACCATGGTCAGGCTCTCTGTGACCCAGTGCTGGGACACTGCAGCTGAACTGAGGACCAGGGTCACAAACACCTCAGGGTTCGTGTGCGGGACCTAATGGGGCAAGGCCTGACATAGTACTTCTGACTACCTTGGAGAACAGGTGCTCAAAGCTAGGGGTAATTCTACTTAGACAACCCAAGGAACAGAATTTGGGGGAGGGAAGGATGAAATTGACAAAATAGCATTGGAATGTAGCATGGGGAGAATTTGAAGTTAAATTAGTGGCAAGTATATAAACAATTACAAACTTAGCAAAGGAAGAAAGACAATTTTTATATCCAAGGTAAAGAATCATGCAGAAAACAAAAATAATCACAGTACATACTACATAGCTCACCTATACATATAGATTTTGCATTGTCACAATAAAATAAAACAAGGTTTTACAAAAGTAGAACTTTAATAAAAAATAGAACAAATTTCAATAAATGGAAAGACATGCCATATCTGTGAATGGGAAGACTCAATAAACATTTTCCCCAGTCAATGCTAATTAAATGCCAATGACTTTTTTATTTTCACTAAATTACTCAATGGATCACACAAAACAGCATGGGGGTGGCATTCACTATGAAAATTCTGAAAATGAAATTCCTTGACAAATATTAAAACCTAATAAGTTAAAATAATTAAAACAGCATCACATCAGTGTTAACCAGTGAATCAAAATGAAGTATTCAGAAATAATTCCAAGTATTTTAGAATACGACAAAGGTTGATTTTAATCTAAAGAAAAATATTTTTCAATAAATCTTCTCCTAGAACCAAGACAATCACGGTGATCCCACCAAGATAAATTCCAGAAGGTTAACAGTGGAAAATGTAAAACATAAAATAACTAGACCTGTTTAGGTAGAAAGGTAAAGGCAGAAAATACAAATAGTAATATTCTTGAACACTGACTATATTCTAGGAATAAACTAGGTGCCATGTGAGAGAAGAGACACAGCCCCCCGTGATCAAAAAGATAGCATAACCATTACAAATTCCCCCAAAAGTTTGAGCCACCCTCAACCTCTGTCACAGCCCACATCAGTGAGGAAATTGGTAGAACGCTGCTTTCAAAATACATCCAGAAGCCAAGCGCTTCTCAGCAGCTCCCCTGCTGCCTCCCTCACTCCCCAGAGGATTACAGCAACCTTCAGGTTGGTCTCCCCACTTCTTCTCAACCTATGAATTTATTGTCCTTATACTCAAGTCACACCACTTCCCTCCTTGCCACAAGGCCTGCATCTGACTCTGGAGAAAAGCTAAAATTCTTACACTAGCCCCACAGAGCCCTCTGTCCTCCCTCTGCTCCATCCTTCCATACTCCGACCTGGCTCTGGTCCAGCCACATGGCTTCCCTGCCTCTTCTGGAATGAGCCAAGCATACTTCATTTTAAGGCTTTTATCTCAGCTAACCTCCGCCAAAGTCCCTTTCACCCATACAGTCACCTGGCTCGCTCTCACTCCCAGCAAGAGGTGGCTCAAATGAACCTGATCACTCCACTTAAACTACAGCTCTCCACTCCCACCCCACGGCCCTCCTCCAGTGCTCCTCGTCTCCCCCCACCCCCACCCCCACCCCCACCCCCACCCCGTGTCAACTGTGTCCCTGCCTCTACAGCGCTCTCTCGCTTCCGGTGCACGATACGGCTGACTCACCGTGCTCATTATTTATCACTTTTTCTGACCTGACTACAACACAAACTCCATGAGGAAAGGCGTCTTTCTTTGTTTTGTTAACAGATATGTCCTGCAACTCTGGTATACAACCAAAGCTGAGTAAAAGAGTGAATAAATTTATCAGATAAGCAGAGATTTATAAACCTAGTAACACCCAGTAGCTGTACACAGCTGGTGGGAAAATGAACTGAATAAATAAAATAAACTTCCAGAGGGTAATTTGTCAATATATTTTTAAACATCTTGTTATATTAAATATGTAAAGTCTTTAAAATGTTCAGCCTGTTTAAAAACTGATCTGAGAGAGGAGAGAGACACCCACCTGTTGCCCTCCCTACTGCCGCACTCACCGGCTGGTTCTTGCCCGTGCCCCACGGGCACGGGACCTACAGCCCTGGTGCGTCAGGGCGGCACTAACCAACCGAGCTACTCGGCCAGGGCATCAGATGCTCAGCCTTTCATGAGGTCAGTCAGCTGGCTAGAGCACGGTCCTGACGCACCAAGGCTGCAGGTCTGATCCCCCATCACGGTACATGTGAGAACCAACTAGCGAATGCATATGTAAGTGGAACAGCAAACTGACGTCTCTCACCCCCTTCCTCTCTCTAAAAGTCAACAAATGTAAAAAAAAAAAAGCAATTCCATTTCTAAGTATAGTCTAATAAATGAATCACAGATGCACTTCACGTGGCCACGATGGACAACACGCATCTACACTCACCACAGCCAACGTCTGCTACAGCGACACACTGAACAGGAGCTCAGGGCGCGTCTGCACTAAGCCAGGCCTCCTCAGCCTCGGACACAACCCCCCCAGCCTGGCAGGACGGGGCGACGGCGCGCTTCCACTCGGCATCCTCGCCTGCTCCGCAGCTAAAACCCGGCGAGAACAGTGGCCGTTCTGTACTTACTACCGGCTCCTACTGAGCCTTTCAGAGACGTACTGGCTTGTTCAAGGCAGACCCCGCCACTCACTCACATGACATTCAGCACCGAATCGTTGCGGATGACCTTATGGGAGACATCGGCTAGCAGGAAGAGACCGCCATCTGTCCGCCGGATGCTAGCTGCATAGCCGGGCCAGATCTGCAATCTGAAGAGACAGGTGGGCTTAACCTTAGGGTTTTAAAAGAATCACAGACAATTCCACGCCCTCATCTGAAACAATGCTTGGAGCAGACACGGCTCGTCCCTAGTTAACAATGAGGAAGTACCAGGAAACAAATTCAACTAAATCAACATCATTGGGAACTTACCAAACTACTAACCTACGGAAGAGATTTAACTGATACAAACTGTATTCACTATCCTAAAGTGCTGCTGAGATTTCTGTCCTAAAGATGGTGCTTTCAATGAAAAATTTCTTTCTAGACATTCCAAAGTGAGGAAGAGGAACACGCCACTGACCTGTGTTGCTGCAGTACCATAGCGTTTGTCGGGTCATAGAAGTTCCTCCCCACAAGCTTCATATCTAAAAGTTTCATTACCCTGAAATAAAGAGCAAGAATGGGTTTTCTAGCAGAAGAACCCCCAAAATTAGGCTCCATTACTTCTAGCGCCATTTCCTCTGGAAGCCTGAAGGGTCAGAACATCAGCGCCCTCAACAAACGCAAAATGTAGCCTTCACGATGAGAACACGCTTGACGAAAGAATAAGAAAAGTTGCCCGGCATCTATTTCAGGGTGTATGCAACTGACTGCGGCTTTTCCTCTCCACCAGGTAACCAAGAACTGAGCTGGTTTCCCGGGCTCAATTTCTATGGTTTTCACCATTAACTAAAAAAGTCGTAAGAATCAGCTTCTCAATTTGCGGCTATCAGTTCGGCAGAGGAAGTTATGTTCGTTCCTGACAGTTCAGCTTAGTAGATAGAAATTAGAGTTTGTGTTTTCATAAAAAAAGGGGTGGTTGGGGGGAAAAACATTAAGAAAATTAGGGAGTCTAAAAAGAGTTTAAAAGTTATGACCTATCTCTCTCTGGGAAAAAATTCTTCCAGCAAAAATTTTTACACACTGCCTTTCTAAGGCACCCCGTCACTGACACCATTACACGTGCATTTCAACACCTGTTCTCACAGTCCCTCAACCCACCCCACCGACTGCCTCAAACCTACTTTCACATACCCAAGTCTGGTCAATCGCGCCTGAATACCATCCATTTACTTATTAAACGTTTCTAAACTCATCTCCGTATGAGCTACAGCACAGCACCGCCGAAGCTTCTTACAGAGAACTGCTGCAAGACTGAGGGTAAAGGACAGACGTCAGCTGTTTCTCACCGACGGAAGACGACGTTGTAGAAGGGGATGCACAAGTCAGAGCAGGGCTCCAGGCTCTTGGTCAACTGGATCTTAACGCTGATCTCAGCACCGTCGGTTTTCCTTTGGCTTTTTAACTCAAGAACCTGCCAAACAAATAGACGCAAGTAAAAAGAAATGACAAAACCACCAAGCCCTGATCTAATCCAACTGTGTCTCAGAAAACATTAAAATATTTTAAATGTTTTCTACTTCCCTCTCACTTTGCTACTCACACCAGACAAAATCACAGCACGACAACCAGGATTTGGAACTGGATTTAGTGATGCCCTGGCTGGAGTGGCTCAGTGGACTGACGCAGGCCTGCAAACCAAAGGGTCGCCAGTTCGATTCCCAGTCAGGGCATGAGCCTGGGCTGCAGGCTGGGTCCCCAGTAGGGGGCACATGAGAGGCAACCACACATTGATGTTTCTCTCCCTCTCTTTCTCTCTCCCTTCCCCTCTCTAAAAATAAACAAACAAACAAACAAACAAACAAACATTTCTTTAGAAGACTGGATTTGGTGAGAGATACCCAATGGAAAACTAGCAAAACATCTTTTTAAATTTGAAATCTTAAAGCCATTCATTATCACTGAGGTCAAAGGATTCCAACCACTCCTCTTATGCAAGAAGGGAATTCTTAAAAAAACCCAAATGTAAAGTTTCTCAGTTTGTCGTTTCTTTGTCATGGAAAAGTCTGACTTCCCTCTAAGAACAGGAAAGTACAACTCAAATGTTCAGGAAGTTTATGATTTCCTATCACTCAAAGCACCAGAACACCCTAGGTTTCATCCGAAAGTTCATTTCCTGTTTGGTCTCACTTGTTGAAGCTTAACAGGCAGATAGAGAATGGATCCATCAAAAGCAGTGACGTTTCCGGTGACAGCTTGATGGTCCTTCAACATGCCAAACCTCATGCTTTTGCACTCCACATTGGGGCTAGAAAATAACAAAGAGGATTTCATTTCAATTTCATTCAAATAGCAGTCTTAATAACAGGTTTGTTAGAAAAGCAGTCTCTGTAACTACTGCTCCATCTAGTGGTCATATTAAAATTCAGATACTCTGACTAAAAACTTGGACCCGAGGATGGATACTTGCTCACAAAAAGTAAAAAACACCCATGATTTCCACCCCAAAGACAAATGCCATAACATTGTCTCCCAGAGTTTAGAACATGGGGTCAGAAAACACTTTCTGCAAAGGGCCAGGCAGTAAGCAGCTGAGGCTTCACTGGCCGCATGGTCTCTGCTGCATCAACTCCGCTGACGCAGCACGGGAGCGCCAGAGACGGTACGTAAACCCACGAGCACGGCCATGTCCCTGCAAAACTGTATTGTGGGATTGTCCCTACCCACTTCCACTCATGGAAATGTCAACTGTTCACTGATGCATTACCACAAACCTCACAGTTCTGGAAACTCTAGCAGCTACTTTGTACCACGTCCTTCCCATCACAGCACAGCAACTCACAACCTCGTCCTACAGCTGCACAGTTCAAACAAACGCAGGGCTAAAAGGGCCCCGTACGTTCAAGTGAATGAGTAAGGACCTGAAAAACCAAGTGGAAATCCAATGCAGTTGTCCCCAAAGCCAAACACTTACACATTAACACTGTACTTCAAACTGCTTCTGCAGAAAAACCCACACATGTGCACGTTTGCTTCTTCGAAGCAAATTCCGTAACTGTTTTTCCTGTGGCCAAAGTTAACCACCTCCTCCCCGTTTAAACGGGCCCTTCCTTTGGTCTTTATGATTGTCGTTGGGGTTTTCCCTCTCGCTTCCCTTCCTTCACTCCACTTCTTCCTCACGCACCAACCAGCAGCGACCCTCCAAAAACTCAGCCTTCTGCCCTGGCCGGCGACTCAGGTGGGGCATTGTCCCGCACACCGAAAGACTGCAGATTCGATCCCTGCTCAGGGCACATACCTAGGCTGCGGGTTCGATCCCTGGTCGAGGTGCGTATGGGAGGTAACCAATCAATGTTTCTCCTTTCTCACATTGACGCTTCTCTCCCTTCTTCTTTAAAATCATATTTTTTAAAAAATTCACTCTTCCATCTTCCTAGTTTCTCCACAGATATTCCAAAACACTCACTCATTTTCACACTTCCAGCTAATGACTCTCCTAACATTTTAAGAGCGAACACAAACTAATATGAATTCCTAATTTTAAAAAAGTAATGGTCAACCCTAAAGTTATCGGTATGACAGAAAAGTTATTTTCTCTGATTTTCACACCGTCAAATTTAACCCTAGACTGTCAACGGAGAGCTGTCAAATAGTGATGTGGGACTCAAGTAGGGAGGACCCAGGTTTTGTGAGACATGCATTACACAGCTGGGGGAGAGGGACTCTGTGTAAGAAGAACATAATATTACAGACACACAGTAAGTGAAAAGGTCATGGAATGGGCCTACTGACGGTCTACTGAAGTATAAGGCACTGAACTTAAGCTTAACTTCAGAGTAAATCACCCGTAATCTCATACATGAAACTGCACCTATTAGGTTAAAATGTGAATTGGTAATACAAATAAATTTAAAAAATTATTTTTTTGAAGATTTTATTTATTTATTTTTAGAGAGAGAGGAAGAGAGGGAGAAAGAGGAGAGAAACATCCATGTGTGGTTGCCTCTCGCACACCCCCTAGTGGGGACCTGGCCCACAACCCAGGCACGTGCCCTGACTGGGAATCTAACCGGCCACCCTTTGGCTCAAAAGCCAGTGCTCAGTCCACTGAGCCACACCAGCCAGGGCTAAAAAAAAAAAAAAAAAAAAATTAATGTTAAACTTATTGCAAGGATCCTCATACATGCATTATTTTTGGGGTAGCGGAGAAGTTCATCAGGAATCATACAAAAGAAAAAGATTTAGTAATTCCAGGTGAAAGATTTCATTACTGCTCTCTAAGAAAAAGTACAGTGGGGTGGGTGGGCTGGATTGGGAGCAAAGGGGAGAAAACTGTACTTGAACAATCATTTAAATAAAATAGAAACAAAAGAAAAAGTACAGAGAAAAAAGCTGTGAATACCTGAAAGTCACATGATACTGATAAACCGCTTCATTATGACACTGTATTTTGATAAGGTTCAATCCCAAAGGTTGAGGTTTTCCTTTTGATCCTTGCTTCACAAAAAGCTCTCTGGAAAATAAAGAACAAAAGCACCCGCACATACAAAAGACAAACAAACAAACAAACAAACCCGTACCACAAACACACACAAACAGGTAGTATTTTATACTTTGCTTACAGATACACAAAGCAAGAATTGAAGCATACAAAAGCAGTCTGAAGGCTACTACATAAGTGACTAGTAGCTAGTAGACAGAAGGCTAGTAGCAATCTCTAAAGAAGCAAGGTCACCCTATTTATCCAAGTAATATCACTAGAATAAACTAGGCCAGCTAACTAAGAACACAAGAATTAATTATATAGAGAAAAATGAATTATGTGATATTTTTCCTAAGTGATTTCTTTATCTTCACCATGACACAGAACTGTCTACATCTGAACAAGGAAGGAAATGGGAAATCAGAAGTCCACTCTCTAGTACGTACTGTCCATGTATCACTAATCCCATTTCCCTTCAGCAGGACTGCCCCACCTCTCTGTCAATGTCCCCATGAGCGAAAAAACAAAGCAAACAATCTTGCAGCACCTACCACCCAGGGGACTTCAGACACAACAGAAACATTTATAACATTATGAGAAGCCCCGTTGCCCCCACTTCACTCCCAAGCAGAGACAGCTGAGTACCTGACTTACTTTTTTTGGTGCTCTGCAGTCCCCAATGGAAGGTGATCCAGAGAGTGTAGTGAGGACAGGGGCAGCAGTGGCAGTGATGGCTGCTGGGCAGGACTGCAAGAAGGCATGCTGATGGCACCAGGAGCCTTGTACATGCCTCTGCCAATGCCACCAGCCGCTCTTCCCAATGGCAACACAGGCATGTCCGAACTCCCTCTTCCAAGCATTCTGAAAAGTTGAGAAGAGGCAAATCAGGACCTTCTGAATCATGCTTCTATCCCTGCTCCATCTAAATGATTCCTCCACGTCCACACTCTCTTCCTGGAGGAGTCAGCAAGAGGGACGAAAGCCTCGGGATTCTCTTCCAAGACCAATATGCCAACTTGACTCATTCACCCACTGCTACTCATACCACCTCTCAGAGCCAGACTTTCGTTGTGGAATTGAGGTGGGGTGTGACTCCCTCAGATCAAAGAATCCCTACAACAGGCTAACTTTTTCAGAGGGCGCAGGAAGTTGCGAAGTACCCAGTGAAGAGCTACTTTTTTGTCCTTTTCCAATGACCAGCTGAATCAGTAGCTGCTAACTAATCTTGGAAAGTATTCATTGTTTAATATAAAAGCATGCAGAGTGTGAGATAATATAACCTTTTCATTTAAAAAACATTATTTTTTAAAATTTAAAGGATTTGTTTTATTGATTTGAGAGAGAGAGAAAGGGGGAGAGAGAAAGAGAGAAACACTATCAGTTGCCTGCTGTAAGTGACTCCACCAGAGATGGAACCCACAACCCAGGCACACACCCCAACCGGAAATCCAATTGGCAGCGCTCCGGTGTGCGAGACAATGCCAGCCAACCGAGTCACTTGGCCGGGGCAATGCAACCTTTTTAGAGTTACGCATTGGGCTTCGAGAGATACTTCATCTGAATTTGACCTTCCTGAAAAGTAACCTTTACCCACCTATTCCAACCAACAGAAGCCTCCGCCATCTTGCTGTCCCCGGCTGCCGACACTGACGGGCCCAGAAGAGCAGGACGGGGCTCCTCCTTCTCCTGGTGCAACGCACTGACAGGCACACCGCGGCCTAAAACGCCTCTGCCTGAACGGAAGCATCAGACCCCAGCTATGACAGTGAGCTGGACACGTTGTATCGTTATTTTTCTGAAGGTAAACTGTATGAATTTAAGAACAAAGCAATCATACATACTACCACGTTTTCTCAACTTAGTTTTCCACATACCTAAAGAAGGCACTTCCCATTTCACAGGGGTCTGGGACTCTGTTTCCAGGCCTAGTCCTTGGAACATGGAGACCAAACCCACAGATTCCTATGGAAAGTCAAAGAATAAAGTCATTCCAAGATACAGTTTAAAACCCCAGAAACACTGATGGTTTTCTTGAAGTCTTGGTAAATAATAAAAATCATCTTCTTTAAATTCCATTAATGTTACAATAAAGAATAAAAATCTCATAAAAATGTTTAAATACTTAGTTTTTTAAAAAACATGTAGTATGTCATATTAGGTTTTTAAGCACAAATAGCTAAAGTCCATGATTTGATATATAACAGAATTAAGTTTTATATTTTTCTGGTTTATTTCCAGTATACCCAAAGTGGACCAGTACACTCAGGAGGAAATGAATATATTGGTTAATAAATTTTCAAAAACTCTAGATCATTCCAAGGTATAAGGGGTTATTTTCAACAACCACCAAAACTTCCTACTGTTTTCTATAGTAGTCTTAAAGTTTACTGCTGTTACGCTAGTTCAGACTGCCACGCAGACTCCAGCAATTCATCCGAGTAACAGTACAAGATTACTGTCATCAAATTTCCTTTTTACAGAACATTATATTTGACACCGTGAACTCTACTTAAAATCGTCATAACTATGTTATTAGGTTTCCTATATGTGCTAACTCTTTATTCTTTGAGATTTATTAATTAGAGACAAACACCACCTTAAAACTTCTGTACAATTAGGAGATTAAGAATGCACGTACAAGCAGCAGCAATAGCTGAAGCTCTTCTTTTTTAAACGATCTGGGCAGAGAGCATCCTAAAAAAAAGTTCTTAACAATTATTACACCTCAGAGGCAGGAGTGGCTACTTAATGCTGCAAAGCCAAATCCAGAGTGAAAATCTAAACACTCAGGAAGAGCAACAGGATATATCTTCAAACCTATCATTTATGTATTTATATTTATACGTACATTTATGTAAGCTAGAGGACTAAGGCATTTACCCAAATCCATTTGGCATTGATCATGAGGCACTTTTTCTAGACTCACAACTAGAATTTGAAATATATGCTCAGAAGATGCAACTACTTGTTAAAGGGGGGAAAAAACCCAAACAAACCAACCCACCCTCATTTTCATATCTAGGCCTTCACAGTTTTCTAAGCACTTTGAGATCCATTATTTTCTCTGGTAACAAGCTACATGCTACTACTGTGTCAGACATGGCCTTACCCTTTGCACAAGCCCGCTCTGTGAGCTTGGCTCCTCTGGTTTTCCAAACAGGCAGCCTCTGCCTACAGGTCTTGCTCTGCCCAGAGTGGAGGCCAAAGGTTTAGGAGCTTGTGGCCAGGAGCCTGGCATCCGTACACACTCAAACGGGTGCCCAGGGGAAGGGCCCCTGAAGGGTGGCCGGACAGGATCCATTGGAAGGCTGCAGAGAACACGGCTGTCGATCCTGTTCTGGTTAATTACCTGCCAGCATTTTACAAAGATTAAACATTTCCAATCGCTTTCCTTTTCCTCCAAGACAGACTCACAAAGTATAAAAGAGAGACTTACTTTTGGTCAGACCAGTGATACAACCAGCCTCCTACATCATGTTCAGGTCAAAAGTTTCCATTTAGCCCAGAATATTCTAAACACTCCCCTTACAAGCTAAGTCCTCCTTGAATTTTCCTGTTTCCTACCCAAACAACCCCTTGGAGAGCTCAGTCCCATATGTTAACTATCTGTTTTAGACAGAAGTATAGTTTATGTATGAGCATAAGAAAATTAACAGTTAGCACAGACATACTGTAATAACGTCAACAAATACTTATGGGTTTGCTTTGTTTTTGACCCTTTTCCTTAATCAGAGAGCTAATTTTTGCCAGCTCGTTATCACATTCAATTATTCCATCTCCTCTTTGATGTCCTTAGTAGCTTCTCTGCATCTTGTCCCATTCCTTCCTATAAAACTTTTCAACCTCCACCAAACTAAGGTCTCCAGGGTACAGACCCTTTCTGCTTTGAGCCTACAATACCTGCTGAATGTCAGGGGGAGATTTAACACTTTTTTCTCCCCTAGGTAATGGATGAGGCTCTTTCCGGCCTCCCAAATCTCAGGTACTCTTCAAAATCACTACAGATTTCAGGAATCCTTCCTAAAGGATCTTCTTTCATTGTCCTCACCCACCCCGATCCCGAAGAAACCTTTCTTAACTGAAAACTTAAGCTCCTTCTTAACTTTTGCGAACCTGTCTTACGTGTTAGCTACAGAGAAATCGGGTTACGCGCGTAAAGACAAGACACACAATTCTTAAGCCAATACGATAGGTGGAGGGTCCGGGGTCTGTCGAAAAGATTTTTAACTCAGCTATCTTCTTTTACACTGAAAAACCAGGATACGTGTGCCTGCCTCAAAGACTCTCCACTTCAATTCCTTAAACTCCTTTTCAGTTAGCCTGGCCTTTTGGCTCACACCTTCCCAGCACCACCTGTGTAATCCAGAACAATCAGGTGCCTACCTGGGACACACTGAGAAGTGCTACAACCTCTACCAATTAAAGACTTCTGGAATCTCCCTTGCTCCCCACTCCTCCCCACCCCTCCGTCATCACGGTAACAGAGGTAGGCATCCCCTCCACCATGCTCTTCTTTGATTAGCGAACAAGGTAAGGTCCAAAACCACACGGTCGAAGGCGAGGCCTACCTTCCCACCTCCAGGTGCAAGCTCCCAGCTGGGCCATTAGGACCGGGGCCTAACCGGAAGGGAGCCCCCGCCCCCGCCCCGCCCCCAGGGCAAAGCCTACCCGCCTTCCACGTCAGAGAAAAGCACCACCCCCCAAACCCGAGGTCCTGCCCACCGCTGCGGTCCCAGTAACACGT